>OZ024721.1:54284610-54562389 GCA_964016875.1 Fallopia convolvulus
AAGCTCAAGCTAGAGCCCAAGTAGAAGGAGAAGAAGAAGGAGATGATGAAGATTTTGTGATGGCTGAGGGGGAAGAAGAAGAATCTGAAGAAGAAGAAGAAGAATCTAAGGAGGAGGAAGAACAACAGTTTGATGGAGTTCGACTACAGTTAGGAGTGGTACTCAACCATCTGCTTCTCAGTTTACTCAAATGATGGAGATGATGACGCAGATGCAGGTGGATAGTGCACAGAGGTACAAGGACATGTCATCTCACATTGATCAGAGTTATGAGAACATGCGGGGTTATGTGGATGAGCGCTTCACGTCATTCCAGGCACGCCAGGATGAGCAATTCAGATTGCTCAATGCTCGATTAGATGGATGGAGTTCGACTAGCTATCCACCACACCAATATTACCCTCATTACAGTTTTCCAACTCCTCCATATCCTCAGTTTCCGGCTTACCCGCCACCTCCTACCGAGTATCCACCACCCCCACCACCACAGGATTACCGGCTGCACTACCCTGACAGCTAGAGATCTTTGTGAGTTTTTCTCTTTCCTTTACTTTTTACTTTACTTTGGGGGCAAAGAATGTTTTAAGCATGGGGGAAGAGAATTACTTTTACGTTGCATATAGTTGCATTAGATTAGGAATATTTAAAATTTTTGCATGCATTAATTAATATTCTTGGAAAATGAAAAAAATCAGAAAAATTTGAAAAAAATACAAAAATATTGCATTTAGGTTCTTATTTCCCTATTGTTTGATACCTCTTGTGTTTCTAAGTTGAGTATGAGTCCTAACCCATGATTTGCATGATATGTTGAAAATTCTATGATATGAGCATGATCTTTGATTATTTACCTTGACTATAGGACTGAGCATGTAGTTAGCTTGAGTTTTAAGATTCATTCTGAAGTTCTACACACAATTTGCCTTGTGAGATTTTTTTTTGGCCTTTCATTGATTATATTTGTTCTCTTATGTCTTGAGTGTATCACCATAATTTTGTAGCTCTAGAACTTGCGTTTAGACTCTTTTCAAGGCTGCTTTCCATGATTGAATGCATGACATTAACATGATTGAGGCAATGTTTCTTATTAGCCTATTATTTCCTTTCCTTCCTTATAAGATCCATGTTTTGACATCCCATTTCTTTTGAGCTTTAAGCCTATTTTTGATAGCTCTACAAAATTTTCCTAGCCTAATAAGCTTCACCCATCCGGGATTTAGGAATTTAGGTTGTGTTTTTGTTTTGTGGGAGTTTGGTATAAGTATGGGAGAGGTTGAAAGAAAAAGGTGGAAAAGAGGAAATAGAACTCTATTGAGCAAAGTGGGAAAAAATGAAGGTGAAAAATAAGTGTAAAGAAAGAAAAAAAAGTGAGATTAAAAGGTTAGTAACCTTCATAAGTATAAAAAGAGTTGAAAAGAGGCAAAAGTGAAAAAAAGGGAACAAAAGAGCTTGAATGAGAATGTAAGGAGTTGGTAAAGTTGAGTTGGAAGTGTTGAGGAGTAAATGAAAAGTGTGTTGAATTTTGGGTTTAGGGTTAGTTCTTTATCCCGGATTTAGCACCACATGACTAAAAATGATCCCTTCCAAATTTCTCTTTACCTTGGCCCATTACATCCCTTAAAAGACCTCATGATTTTTGTTGTGTATTTGGTCCACAACGGTGGAGAATTAGGACGCTGATGCAAACATATGGTAGTCTAGTATTCATGGTTAATTTTGAGTGAAACAAGTCCTTTAAACACTTGAGTGAGAGTGCAAACACATTTACCTTGGTGCGGTCTAGAATGGATGAATGATCTTTTTCTCTATGCTTGATATAATGCATGCTATGAAGTCTTGCTCAGGTTTTAATTATATGTTGAATTGCTTGTTTGATTATGAGATGGATGCATGATTGCATTGATGTGGTGTGACTTGGATTTATGACTTGCTTGAGGACAAACAAGGTTTAAGCATGGGTGAATTTAATAGCTTGCATATAGGTGTAGTTTAGATGCAGGGCCGTCTCAATAATTTGAGAGGCCCTGTTCTAAAATTAAAATGAGGCCTCTAAAAATATTATAATTAGTGATATGATAGTCAATATTAGAAAAATAGTAATAAATAAACTCCTTTTGTGGGTGATAGAAATAAATTCTCATAAATAGTGGGCCTCGTTGATATAAATCAGTAAACAGAAATAGTAGGCCGTAGGCCCATCAATGTAAAGTAGTGAAATGGAATATATGGCAAAATGTAAAATTGGGGATTTGAATGCGGGTCTAGCCGCATCTGTGCACACGGACTAACCACCAAGACATTCATGAGCTTCTACTTTACTTCTCGTTTTTTTTATTATATAGAGGCCCCAATATATTGGGGGGCCTGTTCTAATGAACCGGTTGAACCGCCTAAAAGATGGGTCTGTTTAGATGCATGTTTTATGTTGATTTTGCATATGTTTTAGTTAGTTTTAGTTGGTTTTAGTTTAGTTTCTAGGATCTTGTGTTTTTGGGTAGATTGCATTTGTTTGCTCGGTTTTGCAGGTTTCTAGGTTTATGAGCAAAAGCGGGGATCATAGTGGTGGTTAGAAGAGTTGAGCAAGCTAGGAGTGAGGCAAGAAGATCAATTGGAGAGCTAAGGTGAAGAACAAAGACAAAAAGAAGTAAGAAAACACGGCTTACAAGTATTGGTGCAACCCGAGTTTTGGCAAGGATGCAAGCCGTGTAATTCCAGCAGAAGCCAATTGTGCGGGTTAGCATGAGAAAACGCGACCGCTCAATTGGAAGTCAACCCGCGCAATCCGATTTTACACGGACATGAATTGGGTCGACTTTGGGCTTTAGTTTTGGGCTTGGCTTTATTAATTCCGACTAGTGCTTGTTTGTATGACAGATGAGGATTATTTCCTTGGATATTTTTAGAAGTTTTAAGAGATACTTAAACTCTTGTTAGTTTTATCTTTCATAACTTGGATCATAATTTGGAGGCTAGGGTTTTTTCTCAAGAGGTAACCTTTGAACCTTTTGTAAGTTTTTCTTAATACAATCATGCATTGCTAAATTCCATTGTGTTTGACTAGTTATTGAAATCATAGATTTCATATAATTGTGAGATTTGATTGATTCTCTATGAACTTGAATAAAGTTTATTCCTTGTGCTTAATTGAATCTAAACTAGGGTTTTGTTAGATTAGCTACCTAATTGAATTTCTAGTTATAACTGAATCTTATTAATTACTTGTCGGAGTTAATTTGATCAAGAGTACAACTTTAATCTACTTAGGACCGGTTGAACTATTTGGTTAAAAGAAGGGAATAAATTCACAAGTCACTTAGATGTCTGGTTGCTCAAAATGCTTGTTTCTATTGATAACTTGAATCGTTATGATGTTGTCTAATTGAATCTAGAAGGTCTTCTAGGTTGTTAGATTATTAGGGTTGTTAGACTGGTAATTCTATCAACTAAATCTGAAGTTCGGGTCATAATCCTTAGTAGGGTCATAATCCACAACAGATTATTCAAGTGAATTGAGAATCAAGAGAATCAATGATCAACAAGGCCATTTTAGAAATGCACTTCCACACTTGAAGTGCCACAATGCACTTCCAGAAATAAATTATTTCTACTGTTCTTTTGTAATTGTCTTGCGGCACTTCCTCGTGCAGAAGGCCCTGTCTTTAGCCATGTGAGTGTTCTGGTTGGGCTTAAATGCCTCCCACACTTGAAGCAGGCTTTTGGTAAAAAGGTCATTTTGGCCTCTAGATGTTCTGGAGACCCCAAGAAGAAAATGGACCGGGGAACTGAGCGGGGGGGGGGGGGGGCATGATCGGTGCTTGAGGCAGCGCTTCACGTGGACCATGTAAACAGTGACGCCCTCGTGAACAATGGAAGGCTCATTGATATTATGGAAAATGTGGCTATCCACCTCAAACACATACTACACAAATGAAATCAAATGTAAAATCATGGGAAAATTAAAATGAAATGTAATCAACCGTACAATATGTTGCTCGGGAGGTAACTCCAACCCGAACATGAAAGTTTTGGGGTAGTCTGCGTATTAGGTCATCGGGATAATCTGGCCAGATATCCTCACCGATACGGAATCGACATCGAACCATCTTTTACTTCCCAAACTTCATTCTAAAAAATATCCCCCCGTTGCCGACTATCTATTTTTCCTCCAGAATTCACCATTGCAATTTTGCAGACAGAGATGGATAAGTGTCTTTTGTATAATATTTGGGTATATGTGACAAGGCAAATGATAAAGCATATTTTAATTAGAAAGGGTTATTTTGTAAATTTTATAGTTTCAACTAGACCCAATTGTTGATTTATCCAAACAAGTATTAGCGTTTTTGTTCAATTAAAACGCTAACGTAAACCATTCCATTAACGGCTAACACTACACACACGACTACCACTACTTGAAACGCTTGTCATGCCAAACAGGGCCTCTCCACACTAGGTGACCATAAGGGGCAAAGTTGAATTCATACGCCTCTTCACACTAGGTGACCATAAGGGGCAAGGTGCATTATGGACTTCCACACTAGGTGACCATAAGATGCAAAGAGTCATTGATGATAATCCAAGCTTTCTCTCAATCTCTATCTCCTTCTCTTCTTCTCCTGTAGGCAAAGTATATTCTTCTTTCTCTCAAATGGGTGTGTTTACTCTCTCCATGGGCAGCACTAAAGTCAACTTCCTTTGGTCCGATGATGTCAATTCGGCATCGGTGAGGATAGGCGGGCACATTTTCCTGCTGACCTTATACGAAGAGTTCCCCAAATCTTTCATGCTCGGGTTGGAGTTACTTCCCGAGCAACATATGGTGCGATTGATTACATTTCATTTTAATTTTCCCTTGATTTTACATTTGATGGCTCATTTGATTTCATTTGTGCAATATGTGTTTGAAGTGGATAGCCACATTCGCCACAATATCGATGACCCTTCCATTGTTCACGACGGCATCACCATGAACATGGTCTATGTGAAGCTCTGCCTCATGCACCAATCATGCCCCCGGGGTCTGTTCCCCGGTCCATTTTCTATCTGGGATCTCCAGGGCATCCAGAGGCCGGAATGACCTTTTTACCGAAAGCCTACTTCAAGTGTCGGAGGCATTTAACCCCAAGTAGAAGGACTCACATGGCTAAAGACAAGGCCCAAGTAGAAGGTATCACATGGCTTTAAGTGTTCGCTTTTTTCGATTTTATTTTCCTCAAGTCTTTTGTGTGTAAAACATTGGGAGCTTGGAGTACAACAATGGGAGAGGTGGTTGTCCTTGGCCGAGTGGTGGTATAATACCAATTATCAAATTAATCTATTATAGGCTCAAGTCTCAAATGAAGCTAATTGCAGATTCAAACAGAATTGAGTGTGTGGTAGAAATGGTAGATATGGTTTACTTATAGCCAATGTTCTAAAAATCTTGTCTAAGCCCCACCTAAGCACTAGAGGTCCTAACCTTCCCAGCCGTCTATCCCGTCTAGAACCACCTAGACAATCGTTCTAATTACCGTTTAGGCACTGCAAGATTTTTACACTTGAAGCTCTGCACCAAGTACTATATTGATATTCCTTCTCACTCTCGAATCCACGTACCTTGTGTTCCACATATTAAGCATAAGATAGGACCTCATATCTCCCCTATATATATTGATACACCTCAAGTCATTGCAAATATTGGTCTTGTGGTTCATCGAATTGTTATTTTTCGATATAAGGGTCTAAGTATTTAAGCAAAGGGTGAACTAGTGGCAGAGTGGTTGGTCACATTTTACATCAATTCACAGAATTTTCGTATTCAGCCTTGAAGACAGGGCTTAGAGAGAGAGAGAGAGGCAATGTTATATCCTAGCCTAGGGAAAAATATACTTATTTTGTATAAAGCTGAGTGTGATCATGTATGTATAGACCTAGAGATGTATAGACGGATTCATTCAGAATGTATAACAGTCCTTTCCCTCTCAACTAGACTTGGTTTTCTGTGTGTGTGGATGGGGTTTCACCAACTAGTCTCAGATACTCTGAATTGATTTGTACAAGTTGTGGGGTTGAAAAGAAAAGTCTATGGGCTGCATTTTCCCAGTTGTATGATTAATACTCCAGTAAGATTGAGCACCTGCCATATTCATGCATATGTTGGGAAACTTTCAAGCACTATCATTACTCATAGCAACATTATCATTCTTGAAATATGTTATATCAATCTCGAAATTCGAATTCCAGTTGATAACAAAACTGGAACACTGTAATTTTGTTAACTGTCTACTTGGCTTCAACTTTAAATCAAGCAACTTACGGAGTACTGCATATTGAAGTTGCAATCAATTGAAAATTGATCAAATTCAAGCTTCAACTTACCCATGCCAGATCAACAGTGATAATAAACCTTTTATTATATATTAACAGATCAAATCAATTTTAAAAACGATACCATGATCAAGCTCAGTTTTGCATTGTTCTAAATTAGATAATCAACATGGTAGTAATTATACCATATGCTGTATATGATTAACAGAAGAAAAAAAAATACCATAAATAATTGTGTGCTTGTTGATAAAGTAAAATATGGATACGGAAATGATTTCATAATCCTTGACGAGACCAAAAATGGATAGAAGGAATTGCTCAACCAAAAAAAGCTGCAATCATTGCATGCAACTTGGCATTCTCTGCCACCTGAGAGTATGGCATAATCCCTGAAAGATTCTTGATCATGCATCCATTTTTGACATGACTATATATATTTTGTGAAATTATACTATCTCGTACCGTCTTTCTTTTTTCTTTTTCTTTTTTTTTCTTTTTTATTTTTTAGTTTCAAGTTGGTTTTGCAAAATGTTGCTTTTTAATTTCTCCTTTCACTTCTTATATATTTTGTTAATTGATTATATATTATCCTTAGTTTTTTACAAGAATTAAAAATTAATTAATAATAAGTTTATATTATCCTGGGATTTTTTAAATAATTAAAGGCATTAAATCTCACATTAAAGCAAATCAATATTTTTTGTTAAAATTCATATAAAAATAATTTTAAATTAATTTATTGTTAAAATATATCAATTATATTTAACCAAATACGTACAAAATACGGGTATGTAATATTATTTATTTCTATAATTAGGGTTGGTAGTAATTTATTGTTTTTTCATAAGCATGTAGCTAAAAGGGTTTTTTAATTTGTGGGAAAGGCAAATAAAATTCTAAAAATAGAATTTTATACAAGACATACATAATATAAAATTTGATAACTTTTACTTTTTAATATTTTAGTTATATTTAGGATTGTATTTGTATATAAAGGATTTTGAATAACAAAACACATTTTATATAAGGTTAAATATGTAATAATCACTAAAGCATCAGTACTTAGCCTACTTTTTTCCTCATCAATAAAAACTCCCTTGAGGGGACAGAGAGTACTCACTCTCCTTCGACTAAAAAAAAACTAAAGCATCAGTAGACTAACGGATCGTGATAGGATAATTGACTTCCATGGTCAATTTTAATTAAAAAATCAAGTACATAGATATGGGTTTGACTCCCGTTGACGCGTAATTTTTTCCCTAAATTAATATTTCATCTCGACTTTTATTTAGTATATATTAATTCAATATTACTACAAAAAGGAAATTAGATTATAGTCTTCGGGTATCTAGTCAAGCGGTTAAGACTCCAAGGGTAGTTAATTTGCTTTTTTCCCATCATAACTAATTTGTTATGCAAAAGATAAATATAAGATTTGATTATATTAGATTACTTAAAATTTACTTTCTAATAGTCAAGTTATTAGTTATATACTCTCTCCAATTCAAAATAATTGTCATTTTAACCTTTGACACATTTTTTAAGAAATGAAAAAAATGTACAAAACTACCCTTTTAAGTAAGTGTGCATTAAGTACTTTTAAAGTTATTCAATTTGGTTTTAAAAAAAATAGGAGTATTGATTGGTGTTTTATATGGAAAAGTGTTGTTTTTATAGGAGTATAACTTTAATTGAATAAGGGCACACTTGGAAAAAGCGGACAAAATATCTTAAATGATAATTATTTTGAAATGGAGGGAGTATAAGATTAAAAAGTTCATGGGTCTAGGTAAGTTATGTATGTGTGTGTAGAAGTGCACATGTGCAAATAATTCTTATGAGATTTCACTTCAAAAATAGTCTTATAATTGCAATTCAGGTTAACGATCGATCAACCTATAAAATCTTTACGGAAGAGAATTAAAAATTCTTAATGATTCTAAAGAAGGTCAAATAAAGATAAGTGATCAAGATGAGTAAGTCAATTACTAACTTACCTTCTTTTTTCAGCAAAGCTTCTAAATCACCTTGTCATTAATTTGAATCATCGAAAATAAAGTTAAATGAACTAGGATACTTGAGCAATTTAGAGCTTTGTAAATGGTCACTATGCGAGGTAATAAATAGTGTCAAACGGTGTTTTTAATATTTTAAGTTTGATAAATAAATAATATCTACTTATATAAGTTTGATGGATTACTTCTTTTATTGCTAATTTATAGTAGAATGGAATTTCACTAGTTTTATGTGTTAGTCTTAAGGTGTATGTGCACACGAACAAACTCCCTCTCGGCTAGGCATACGCTATCTACCCGTTTTGATGGCTTGCCGGTTATAAGACATAGAGTCAAGTGACAATTGAATCAGGCCAATTATCACGTACTTAAAGATGTGTGTAGAAACAGTATTTTTCACTGAATTTATGTTTGGACCCCAAAAATAAAAAAAAAACTCTCTATTAGGATTATTGATTTTGGTGGCTCCAAAAAACTCACCTGTGTAGGTAGATACCAATGTGAGAGGGCCATGTGAAGAGAAATCAGCAAAGAGAAGGAACAGATTTTTTTGCACATGCATTGTTTTTCCTTGCTTTCGCTTGAGCAGAAACCAAGTGATATGGAGGAGGGTGCAGTGAAGACAGTCAAGAAGCTCCAATCACCCTCGTGTGAAGTAGACCCCACGTACGTTTGTGTAAATCTCTGTTGAGCCGAAAGTGCCCCATGTTCTTCTGCTGACTTTCCTTGGATTTACATTGGACTAGTCAATACATTTCATTGTCATCATTCATGTGCATTTCCTATGGTCGATATATGTATGTCATACAATACCACCATAGTTGTTTTTGACGTTTCCTAAAGTTGTTGTATTCTTCTTGTAACGCAAATTTAAAACACATTAAATGTTACTGCGCATAATAATCCAACCGGAGACCTCTGTGTGCTAGAATATTATATTTTCGGGCGTTCAAAAATCCGCTACAAAGTTAAAATCAGAAAGTAGCTAGCAAGAGAAGAATGTTTTTGCCCCTAGTGGCCCAATTACCATTTCAAATACATTATTGAGTAGTGAGTACATTCGCCAAATATATTTATTTCTTGGTATATATTGCCTTGAATTTGCTTCTTTTGTAACGATAACAATAATAATGTCCAAAGCACCTCTCAACGCCCACCAAAAAACAAAGACACATCACCCACCTCTTTTCTCTACTTACAAGTTGCACTTTTCCACGTTTATGAGTCCTTTTTAAGTCATCTCTTCCTTTGCCCAAATCCCTCTTCACTCTCCCTAGCTTTCTCTTCATCCACCTCTCAACTTTTATCCATCAATCCATAAGATGAAAAAACTCAATTTGCTCATCAGAAAGTGCAAAAGCCTGTCGAGGCAGCTCGGAAAAAGCTCGTCGTTTGGGAGTGGCCATTTGAGGTACTCTAGGTCGTCTAGAGAAGGCTCATGGACCCACATTGTTGAAGACGAGTGTGAAGGCGAGACCGTCTATGTTGGAAGCTCAAGAAGGCGGTATATTATCAAGTCCAAGTACCTTAGCCACCCTTTGATCAATGCCCTTATTGAGAAGTCGGCTCCAGATACTAATAGGGATGAAAATGGATCAGGAGATCGAGCCAGATCAGACCGAATCTCTATCAAGTGTGAAGTAGTGCTTTTTGATCATCTCTTGTGGATGCTTGAAAATTGCGATCCTAACAGCCTTTCTTCGGATCAGTCCTTGGAGGAACTCGCTGAGCTCTACATGTTGTGCTGAATTTTATTTTTATTCAATTTCTTGATACTATCCGGATTGGTATATTTGTAACTTTGTAAGCAAAACCGTCAAGTGAAAAAAAAAAAAACTAGCATGTTGAAAATGTAATTCAGTATCATCTTTTGTTAATTAGGACGTCGGTAAGAGGGTCACGTTTCAATAAGTTCAAGAAATGTATTAAGAGTACATTGATGGGTGTTTATGTTTGCTGTATTTAGGGTGTAAGAGAAAATTTCATTCTTTTTTATTAATAAACCATTAAACCCTTAAGCAAGAGAAAATTTCATTCTTTTTTATTCTTCCAGTGATTTAATAGATCCCTAGTAAATTTGCACAATTCGTGAGCTAAAAACCAGAAGTGGCCGGTTCAATACACTGATAAAAAATATCCCAGAAAACTCGGTCCCTTGTCCCTTACGAGGCCTTATGAGCTAAACGGAAAAAATATGTTATGGAGACGTACCTCAAATGGCCACTTGTGGAGGGAAAATAATGCTATCAATTTAAAATGAAAGACAGACAACAACTTGAAAGAGGAGCTAAAGCAAATTTCAAGTGCAAAATCAAAACCCTGATGTTCAATTCTACAAAATCAAAACCCTGACTAATAAGATTTGGCAAAGATTGCAACTTCGTCTGCTGAAGCCCCAGTCATCAAGCAAGTTTTCGGTCCATCAGGCTGTTCAAATGGGAAACATCTAATAGTTGCCCCAGTTTCTTCCTTCACTTTCAACTCCTCCTTGTCACTATATAGCAAGAAAAACAACAATCACATCCTGACAAAATTTCTCTGTAAAACAAGCTCAAGGTACAAGATGAGATTAATACCTAGCTGACCAGGGACCCCTTGCCCACTTCCCTGCAGAGATTGCAGCCTTGAGTTCATCATATGAGCTCACATCCACTATATTACTGCACAAGAATGTGGATCCGTATTACTAGCAAGATTATTATGACAAGACGCCATTGCATTGAAATGAATTTATCCAAAGTTCCAAACATAAATAGACCAATAGTATTAGTTTCTAAATTTATATTCTTAGGGCATAATTTAGAAAGACTAAAAAAGCAAATGGCAAGTGATGAATGAACCTGTCACGAAATGATGTTGCCATTGCCAAGAGTGATGCTTGTATCTCATCCAACTTGTCCTTGATGTAAGGTATGAGGATTGAAGAATCCATAGATATCCCAAATACTTTTCCCTGTTTTCCTGGTACGTCCCTTCTTGATATCACTACGGTCTGATTTGATACATCTCGAGGACCAACTTCAATCCTTAGAGGAACTCCCTGCAAGAACGAGAAGCATTAATAAGTAGGTTCAATTGTTTCTGTAATGCTTCTGCTAAGATATACTAAGATTATAGGTTGGTCAAGTGTGCTTTACCATTGTAGATTTGTAGATGCAACTTTGACATGTTCATATTAAAAGTAAACAGTCAAGAAGTTGCACAACATGATGAACTGTTACCATACGAAGGGCTAATTCCTACATGATTTATTTTTGGAATATTAACTTCAAGCAGCCACCATTAACCATTTTGTAGAAAGAAAATAAAGTTTTCTCTAAAATTTGTTCTCATCAGCTCAATTAAAGTATGTTTACTGCACAAGCTTACGAGGGATATTTTGCTCTTTCCACAGTTAGGGAGCAAAAACTAGATAACGTTAGAAAAGCAGCTGCAATGTGATTCGAATTTAGTCAAACAGGATGTAGAATTTTTTACAAGAATTCGGCATTGAAATGGTGAGACCTAGAAAATAAGCGACCAACGAAAGTTTAAGAGCTAACCTTCATCTCCCAGAAATTAAATTTCCATCCAGGTGTCCTCTGATCTGTGTCATCAAGTTTAACTCTAATGCCTGCTTCTTTCAAGACTTCATTCAGATTATTAGCAGCACCAAGTACTCCTTCCTTTTCTTCAGCCTTCCTCCAAATTGGTACAATGACTACCTGGAATATGATACAGTTAGCAGAGGTTGTGATTTGAATCTGATTTACAGAGGAATATCTACCACTTAAGTTTGACAAACTGTTGAGAAAGAACCTTATAAATAAATTTTGGAAAAAAAAAGGTATTTGTATGAATACTATAAAAGCAAGCAGTGATAAATAGTTAAAAGAGTATTTTTCACCCCAAAGTATATAAAAAAGGTGTTGAAGATCTAGCATAATTATTTTCAAAGGACATCTGAACATCAAACAGCTTAAGTCCATAACAATATAATATAACAGATCTCAGGAATCAGGAAGAGTGCATATGGACTATGCATTATAATGCAATATTTAACACAATACATTGCAGTATATTGCACACAACTCAAGCAGGCACTTTAAACACTAAACGATGTGAACACCCCCCCCCCCCAAAAAAAACATACCTGTATAGGTGCAATCTTTGGAGGCAACATCAAACCCGCATCATCTCCATGAGTCATAATAATGCCGCCAACAAAACGTGTGCTAATTGCCCATGATGTCTGCCATACATGTTGCCTTTGCCCACTTTCATCTGTGAACTATACACACGACCAAAAAAAACCTGTGAACGAAAAACTAAAAAGAATTCTTTTCATTATCAACGCAAGACAAAATGAGCTGCGAATAAATTTGGAAGCAATGCTCAGAAATCAAGTCCATCAATGAAAACTTTTAATGTACCTGTGTTCCAAAAGCACGAGAAAAATTCTGTCCAAGATTGTGACTGGTTCCTGCTTGTAAAGCTTTCCTATCACCCATCATAGCCTCAATTGTATATGTCCTAGATGCACCAGCAAATGTCTCCTCCTTTGACTTTCGGCCAGGAACAACAGGTATTGCAGCTTGCTCATAGGCAAATTTAGTGTAGACATTGATCATCTGCAAGGCCTGCAGCCAACAATTCCAATGTATTAGTTGATACTGGATTACTGGCAATGCCCTAGATGGCGTTTATTGGGAAAAAAAATATTACTAATGATATGAAAGAAAACCTCTTTCTCCGCTTCTTCTGGAGTGGCATGAGCCGTATGTCCTTCTTGCCATAGAAATTCCAGTGTCCTAATAAATGGTTTTGTACGATGCTCCCATCTTGTAACGTTTGCCCACTAAAAATTTTCAATTCTAAGTATATTAGGCTTTTAGATGCCCCTATGCATTGAAATAAGAGTATAAGGTCGTAATTCCACCTGGTTAATCATTAGAGGCAGATCACGATAACTACGAATCCACTGAGTAAACATGTGGTTGACTATTGTTTCACTAGTTGGTCTAACCTGCCAAAACCTCAAGAAGTAAAACAATCAAAAATCCAAAACTCAGTTTATCTATTTCTCATACTTTAAAAAAAAATCCCAAGACGACCTAGAAAACAAACTTTATAATAGCAACAATAGAGGTTGAAAAGTCTATACCACAAGTTTCTCTTCAAGTTCCTTTCCCCCTCCAATGGTTACGAGTGCCAATTCAGGGCTAAAGCCCTCAACATGACTAGCTTCTTTCTCAATAAAAGAGTACGGTATGAGCTGCAACAGAGATCAATACAATGAACCAGATATCAGAAAAGCAATTTTGATCATCCTTTCCTACACTAATAAGCAAATAGAAACTCTTTACCAATCATCTCATATACATATATGAGTGGCAAATAAGCCTAGGGAAGCAAATTAAAAATAGATATATAAGAAGAGATCAAAACAATGAGCTAAGATATCAGAAAAGCAGGATTTGTTTATCCTTTTTCTATGCTAATAGGTAAATAGAGCTCCATTACTAAACATCTAATATCCATGTACGAGTGGCAATCAAGCTCAGGACAACAATTTAAAAAAAGATACATAAGAAGAGGCCAACCTGAGGAAAGTACATATTACTGTGTCCAGTTTCCTTGAATATCTTGTTCAAATACTCCTGCAGAACAGCAATTTCAACACAAAGCAATGCAAAACCTAAAACAGAAAATCAAAACCCCGAACTAATAAATACAATCAAATTAACCTGAATGGCCTCCCACATCGCGTATCCATATGGACGGATAACCATAGTTCCACGCACAGGGCCGTAATCCGCGAGCTCAGCATTGGCAATAACATCGAGATACCAAGCATTGAAATCCTGAGACCGGGGCGTGATAGCTCCCTCCTGAAACTTAGAGGGAGTATTCAATTGCGGAGCTTCTTCAGCTTTGGAAGAAGCCGGGGAATTTTCTCTCTCCGCCGCCGTGCTCTGAGAGGATAAGCTGGCCGCCGGTAAACAACGGAGAGGAAGACTCCGGCGGCCGCAGAGGGATAAGGAGCGGCGGGAGAGTGAAGGATTGATTAATATGGAGGAAAGATAAGGTAGCCTGAGAGCTCCCATGGTTGGAGGCTCCCGGAGAGGGTATTGGGAGGAAGACCGAGAAAGACGAGCGGGCGTTACAGAGATGAGGTTTTAGACGGTGTGTTCCGGTGCGGGGATGACCATGGTAAGGAGTGATGACTTTTTTTTTTTTTTGTCTTGGACACTGACCGTATGACGAAACAGAAATCTCATGATACAAAATCTTAATTGTTTGACTAGATGTCCGAAGGCTGATGACTTTTTTTTTAATAAAAGTTCAATATATTATACAAGCTTGGTAGATTGAAAAATTAAAGAAATTAGTTGTTGGCTAAATTGGTAAGGAAAAACAGATACATAAAGTAAGAAAAAACATCATGTGATAATAGAGTTATTCAAAGAAAGATGAGGGTCATTTCAAGCGGTTCAATTCCTCTGTCCCCTAACAGTGTCCCCATTTTGCGTCCCTTCACAATGATTGGTCCACGTTTTTAAAATTTCCAACTCAGCCTCCTCTTTTTTCTATTTCATAAAAGCCTAAATTTTAATTTTAATTTACAGAAAATCCAAATAGAAAGAAGTTGTATCACTTTGTCATATTTCTTCTTCACTGCTTCTTCACCTCGCCTTTGCCTGGAAAGAGGCCCGACGGCCCCGACTGAGCAATCATGTCGCCGACGACTTAGCCGGTTCCCTCATACCTACTCCTGGCTTCTCTGCGTCGCTCTGCCTCCCGTTCTCCGATCTGGAAGTCGACAGAGGAGGCAGCGCCTTCGTCCGTCACCATGCAAAGGCCATATATACTGATTCTGAAAAGCCAGCAACAGATGAACTAATCCGCTTTGTTACCACCGTCACTAGGTACCTTGAATTACTTAAATCATTTGGGAGTTCTCTCCATTATACAGAATTAGGGTTTAGGATTCGAGTTTCTAATTTCAATAATTCTTTATATACTTAAATATATTGCTTATCTATGGAGAATTAGGGTTTAGTTATTTGCAAATCTATTGGCGATTTGAATCAATTTGAACAGATTTGAGTTTCTAATTTCACCAGGTACCTCTTCCATACTCAGACTTCTGCCAACATCGCTTGCCTACCGCGTTGAATGCTCAGATCCGAATCCAACACCTCGTTTCTGTTAATCTCATCTCCGAATCCGACCACCACACCAGCTTGCTTTGATTTCCGGTACCAGCCTGGTTGTATACCAGCAGTAGACCCGAATTTATCCACTCCAACACCACTACTCAAATGCAAACCTACCTTCTTCTAATCTCGTCGGTAACTGAAGGTACGTTTTTCTAATCTCTTTGCTAAAAATCTGGTATCCGGGATTGAATAGGATGAATTGTGATTGATTAGTTATGACCTTGTGGATTGTGAATTGAGTTTCACATAACTATTTTGATCGTATATGTTTCCATGAACTATAGTACCTGTTACTTTGTGCTTAAAATTGAATATCAGTTGATATTGCGTAATTGGTATTGTTGAAGATTGGTACTTTGAGGTTTGAATATGGATGAATTGTCTATTTACTTTTGTTTTCGATTAGGATTTGTTTGCTAGATCTTGAGTAGCATGAAAATTCATTTAAATGGTGCAGTAGTAAAATGAGCTTTGAGCTAATCAAATTTGAGTAGCATGAACATTCATTTAAATGAGCATTCTTCCTTTTGTGTGCAAATCATGGAACTTGGAATCTTGCAACTATCCAAGAGATGAGCAGTCCATCAAATATTCGGCACAATGATATTCTAAGCAGTCCATCAAATATCCAGCACAATGGTATTTTTAAAAGTTGCAACAATATATAAAATAAGAAACCCTTCTAGCCTATTAGCTCTATAGGTAGAGCAATTGTGCTGATGCACAAGGATGTGGGTTCAACTCCCACATAGGCTATCGTTAACAACTAAATTGATATTTTACATTGTAGACAAATAGCAACAGCAAAACAACAAGTTTGAATTAATAGATACCCAAAAATATCAGACTTCTAGATTAACATAAAAAATATCAGTAGCAAGTTTTAAAATAGAAAAACAGTAGCAACAACTTGAAAACTCTTGTTCAGGACAACAAAACCAGAAGTTTAAAACATAACAATAACATCAGCAAATCGGTATTAGTTTGTCTCTTGTTCAGCGACAACAAATCAGCAACATCAACCACCATTCGGCAGCAATTTATCAGCAAAATCATCAACACCAACAGTGCAAGACAACAACAAAATCATCAGCAATAGACGCCAAGTCACATCTCTCTATTTTGGAGGAGTCGAGCATACGCTTGCAAGTCAACATACTAGAGTCGACATTTAAAGACATTTGTAAGAAATAATTATAGAAATCAAGGACAAAATATTAAAAATTGGAATACAATTAGAACCTGCGGGTATTGCATCAAGGGGAGTAAAGAAATTGGTTGAGTAGGGACATCCATTCCACTAGCCTATACATATTATCAAAAATAAGAAATCATCTTAATATAAACCATCTAAGAAAAAACCAAACAACAAATAATAGAAAAATATGATATACATGTATATTATAATTAATAAGTTGAGCATACCCCACGTGTGTTTGTGAAGTAGATTGCAGTAAAGGGTTAAGTGCTTGAGCCAATGAGCATTGTGGAGTAGATTGCACTTGACCATGTTGCAGTATAAGGTTAGGTGCTTGAGCCAATGAGCACTGCCATATTAATCAAACATTAGTACTATATAAAAAGCATGTATAAATAATTTTAACACCTATAAAGATAAAATTTATACAATTTTTATACCTGTGTCAAATGCCTAAGGTGGAAATTACTCGTAACTTGCTCCACTTGATTACCAATAGAACTTTGCACTCTATCATTTGGTATTGCATTTTTCTTTTTTGCTCTTTTGGATTGACTAGACTTTTGAAGACCACTTTTTATCCTTTTACTAAATCGATGTCCAAGCCAGGGCCGTCCAATGAATTTTGGAGGCCCTGTGCGAAAAATTAACTTATATATTATTATTATCATTCCAATTATTTAAAAAAAATGAATTTTACCAAGTTTGTAAATATAGAAGTCCTATAATCTAGATTTTTAAAAATTTAGACATAGTGTAATATATTTTTCATAAATTAAAAAATATTCATTTAGTAGCTAATTTGTATTTTCTAAAAAAAATTATTAGATGAAAGATATTGTATAGAGATATTCTATTAAATTTGTTAATCCAATTATTTCAAGTTATTTGTGACCAATTAAGAAAATTATAATTACAATTAATAAATAATTAACTTCCTTTTAATATTATTTGTTTTAAATAGAGGAACATCTGGTTTGAAATAATATGATTGGAGACACACTAATACACTATTATAAATATATTTAATTGTAGAGAATCTGAATTCATACAAACTAGTAACTAAAAGTTTCGAATTTTGTTGCTTTTTAATTACCAAAAATAACATCGTGTAGTAATGTAGTATTGATTGTCAATGTAGTATTTTTTTTCAAGACCAAAAAAAAAAAAAAGAAAAATCAATTTTTGTAATGTGAATTAAATATACTTTTGACAAGAAAAGTAGAATATTTGTAGCCTAAAAAAGTAAAAATTGTAGTGGAATTTGGGAGAAAAGCTTATGAACTCATCTGATTTTCCTTGATTGTATTACTTTGATATGTACATGCTATTTATAAGGCAAGATTTTGGTTTGATCTTGCCGTACAAAGTTAAACATATAGAAGGTCGTCAATCCGTATATTATAATCCGTATGAAACAAAGCCTATTAAAACAAAAATGTGTATAGATATAGGTGAATCATTCATCTTTAAGTTTATCTCATAACACTCCCCCTTGGATATTCACCTTTTATTCAGGGTTATGTATATGTTGCCTCGTTAAAAACTTGGCTAGGAAAAATCCAGTGGGATAAAAATCATAGCACAGGGAAAAAGAGTACAACTTGTCTTATACGCTTTCATAGTATTGCCTCATTAAAAACCTTGTCAGGTATAACCCAGTGGGAAAAAACCTGAACGAAGGGAAAAAGAGTACAATGCGTATAATTCTCCCCCTGATATCAACGTACTTCTCGAAATCTGCACATTCCGATCTTGTATACAAGTTCTTCAAAGTTCTTGGGTTGTAAGGATTTGTGAACAAATCTGCAACATTTTCACTTGATCGGATTTGTTGGATTTTGATCTTGCCCTCCTTCTCTAGATCATGAGTTGAGAACAATTTTGGTGAAATGTGCTTCATCCGATCTCCTTTGATGTAGCCCCCTTTAACTTGTGTAACACATGCAGAATTGTCTTCATATATCATGGTTGGATTACCTGCAATTGATCTTATTTTGCATTCTTTTTGTATATATCCAATCATTGACCTTAACCAGACACATTCTCTTCCTGCTTCATAAAAAGCAATTAATTCTGCATGGTTTGATGATGTAGTGGTAAGCGTTTGCTTTGTTGACTTCCATGAGATCATCGTATCTCCATACGTGAATACATAACCATTTTGAGATTTTGCTTTGTGCGGATCTGATAGATATCCTGCATTTGCATATCCAACAAGAGTAGCATTTGCATTTCTATGATAATATAACCCAAGGTCAAGAGTACCTCGTAGGTATCGAAACACATGTTTAATTCTGTTCCAATGTCGTCTTGTTGGTAATGAGCTGTATCTTGATAACAAGCTTACAGCAAAAGAAATAAATGGTCTTTTATTGTTTGCGAGATACATTAATGCACCAATTGCGCTTAGGTAGGGGACTTCAGGACCAAGAATTTCTTCATCATCTTCTCGAGGTCTGAATTGATCATCCTGTATACTAAGAGAGCGAACTATCATAGGTAAACTCAGTGGATGTGCTTTGTCCATGTAGAACATTTTCAAAATTTTATCGGTGCAATTTTTTTGATGAAAGAAAATTCCATCCTTCAAATGTTCAATCTGTAAACCGAGACAAAATTTGGTTCTTCCAAGATCTTTCATTTCAAATTCTTTCATCAAATATTTTGCAGCATTTTCAAGTTCATTGGATGTACCAATAATATTTAAATCATCAACATATACTGCAATAATAGCAAATCTAGTTTTGGATCGTTTGATGAAAACGCATGGACAAACGATATCATTTTGATATCCTTCTTTAAGAAGATATTCACTAAGCCGATTGTACCACATCCTTCCATATTGTTTTAGACCATATAATGATCTTTGTAATTTTATAGAAAATATTTCTCGAAATTTTGCTTTATATACCTCGGGTAGTTTTAATCCTTCAGAAACCTTCATGTAAATATCACTATCAAGTGATCATCCATATAAATATGCAGTTACGACACCCATAAGTCGCATTTGTAGTTCCTCTAAAACATTTAGGCTAATTAAAAATCTTAATATAGTGGCATCAACTACAGGGGAATATGTTTGCTCATAATCTATCCCGGGTATCTGAGAAAAACTTTGAGCTACAAGTCTTGCCTTGTATCTTACAATTTCATTTTTCTCATTACGCTTTCATACAAATACCCATTTATAGCCTACTAGTTTCAAGCCCATTGGTGTGGGCTTTATTGGGCCAAAAACATTACGCTTTTCAATCGATTTTAATTCAATCTGCATAGCCTCTTTCCATTTTGGCCAATCGTGTCTAACACGACACTCATCAATAGTTTGTGGTTCAATGTCATCGTCATCAACCACTATTTCGGTGGCAACAGAGTATGCGTACACCTCATCAAGGATTATGTTTTTCCTGTTCCACAGTATTCTAGAATAGACATAATTTACTGCAATTTCGTAATTATCAATGCTTTTGTCATTATCCGAAACATGTTCCATTTTGTTCTTGTTCGAAACATTCTCCGTTTTGTTCTTATTCGGAACAGTTTTCATTTCTGACACATCTCCTAGATTTTCGGAGGTATTTTTGTCATGTTCTCCCCCTGAATAGGAAATTGTTGCGGCTTCATTTGGATTATTCAGCCGCCTATTCTTTCTTGGCTTTAGATCTTTTGATCCAGGCGGGCGGCCGTGTTTTCGGCGCGCTATACATTCCTTTTCAGGAATCTTTTCTAGTTGTCCAACAGGAATTTCAATTCTTTAAGGGGCATTTACAGTTGGCGCATGTGACTTTGTCACTTTCTTTGTATCTGTAAATGAGTCAGGTAATTGATTTGCTATACTCTGCAAATGTATAATCTTTTATACTTCTTGTTCACACATTTTTGTACGTGAATCAAGATAAGATAGCGATGAAGCATTCCAAGTGATTTCTTTATTCCCTTTTCTACCAAGATTTGGAAATTAATTTTCATTAAAATGGCAATCATCAAATTTTGCCGTAAATAGGTCACCGATGGTTTGTTCAAGATATTTAATAATTGATCGGGATTCAAAACCAACATATATTCCCAATCTTCTTTGGGGACCCATTTTTGTACGTTGCGGTGGAGCAATAGGAACATAAGCTGCACAACCAAATATCTTTAAATGCAATATTTCTGGTTCTTTACCAGTCACTAATTGTAACGAGGAATACTTATGATATGTAGCAGGTCTTAATCGGACCAGAGCTGCGGCATGTAATATAGCATGTCCCCAAACAGACGTTGGCAGTTTAGACTTCATCAATAATGGTCTAGCTATTAATTGTAATCGTTTAATCAGAGATTCAACAAGACCATTTTGTGTGTGAACATGAGCCACCGGATGCTCAACTGTAATCCCAATTGACATACAATAGTCATTGAATGTTTGGGAAGTAA
The DNA here is from genome assembly GCA_964016875.1 of Fallopia convolvulus. Taxonomy (NCBI): domain Eukaryota; kingdom Viridiplantae; phylum Streptophyta; class Magnoliopsida; order Caryophyllales; family Polygonaceae; genus Fallopia; species Fallopia convolvulus. Next base: position 54,305,754 of record OZ024721.1, read on the forward strand.
ATTCTCTTGCATTATCAAGTTGGATTCTTTTAATTGTATAACCCGGAAATTGAGCTCGTAAGCGAATGATTTGTGCTATGAGTCTAGCAAACGTTGTATTTCTTGTTGATAAGAGGCTAACATGTGACCATCTTGTCGATGCATCAATTAATACCATTAAGTATCGAAATGGTCCACATGGTGGGACTATCGGTCCACAAATATCACCTTGTATTCGTTCTAAAAACGTTGGATTTTCAATTCCAACTTTATTCTTGGAAGGTTTGGTGATTAGTTTACCAAGTGAACAACCACTAAAGTTAAAATCACTTGATTTAAGGACACTTGCTTTCTTTATAGAATGCCCAGTTGAACTTTCAACGATTCTATGCATCATTCCATTACCTGGATGACCCAATCGGTCATGCCATAATGTAAACATCCTTTTATCATTTAATTTCTCGTAAGATGTTACATTTGTCTCTATTGGACTTATATATGTGATAAAGTCCAGTAGAATGGGTTGGCAGTTTTTCTAAAATCTGCTTCTTGCCACATAATTGTTTTGTGATGCACAAATATTCTTTATTACTCTCATTTATGGTTTCTACATGAAAACCATTCCGACGCACATCTTTAAAGCTTCGTAAGTTCCTTTGAGACTTACTTGAATATAATGCATCATTTATGATCAATTTTGTCCCTTTAGGGAGCAAAACACAAGCTCTACCAGAGCCTTCGATCAATTTTGTCACACTAGAGATTGTTTTAACATTTGCTTCAAGCAAAGTCAACTGAGTAAAGTATTCTTTATTCCTCAAGATGGTGTGCGTAGTAGCGTTGTCTACTAGACATTGATTCTTGCTACTTGATATATATTTAACCATTTCCATATCTTCAAGATAGAGAGAAACAGAAATAAAAACATAAACAACAGATTTATTTATGATACATAGATTATTTTACAAGGATGTTGATAAAGGAAAACATACTGCGATATCTTACATAATATTACATGGATCAAGATTCTAGTTTTCAGTAATTGACATTTTCATTGATCCCAAATTCATCATCTATGATGAAATCAGAGACGTCCAAGCTTGTTGTAGGTTTAGTATCGTCAACAAAATGAGTCTCCACGTTCTTCCCCTTATCTTTTTGGGAAGCTTGGTACAACTCAACCAAGTGTTTGGCTGTGTGACACAGCCTTGCCTAGTGACTTGTCATACCACATCTATAATATATAGATTTGGGTTTTTGGGAGGGTCCTATATGACCCTTCTGGACCATTTGCTTATCATTCCTCTTGGAAGTGGATGCATTAGGAGAGTTATGCTTCTGATAATCACCAAAACCTTTGACCACGACCCCGACCACGACCTCGACCACGGCCACGACCACAATTACCATCTTGTCCAGGGTTATCTTGATGCCTACTATCATTTCCTTGAGAGGCATATGTGGCATTTGTTCCAGGGTACGGTGTAGTACTAGTTGGCCTTAGGTTGTGGTTTTTCATGAGCAGTTCATTATTCTGCTCAGCTACAATTAGTACTTGTGTCAAATTTGAATATTTCTTAAATTCCTCTCTTTGTACTGTTGTTGTAACAACACATTAGTAGCATGCATGGTTGAATAAGTTTTATTCAGCATGTTCTCTTTAGAGATTTTCTGCCCGCATAAACGTAATTGAGAGGTTATTCGGAACAAGGCTGAATTATAATCACTGACTGATTTAAAGTCTTGAAACCTTAAATTAGCATATTCATAACTTGCTTTAGGGAGTAAAACTTGTTACTGGTGCCCATATCTCTGTTCTAGGCTTTCCCATAATTCTTGGGGATTTTCAACCAACAGATATTCAGATTTTAGGCTTTCATGTATATGATGGAGAAGAAAGATAATCGTCTTAGCCTTATCCTGCGGGAAAATATTTTCATTATCTTTTATGGTCTCTTGTAGACCATTTGCTTGGAGGTGAGCCAGTGTGTCAACCCTCCATTCCAAATATCTCTTACCCGATAAGTCTAGAATATCAAATTCCTGCTTTGCAATATTTGCCATTTGATCAACTACACAATTAAATCAAATATTAATTATTGATGTACATATATAAGAGTAATCAACACCTTATAAATATTTATATGAATCATGTAATTAATCTATGTATTCTATGTAGATTATATACGTTATATAGCATATATATATATTTGTAAATCCTAAGCTAATTAAACTAACATGCAAAGAACGATAAAAATGATTGCCAAAATTGTTTGCTATCACTTTTTCAAATACACAAGCTTTCATGCAGAGAACTACCTATTATTTTAAGTACACAAGTTGTATAAGAAAACGTGAATGTACAAGTTTCTTGTAGGGATATATACTATACTATACTATCAAAGTGTGTTGTCTTTTCTATCTCTGGTGGAACTAATAAAAAATTCTATATTTAAAGGATGTTGCTTGTAGGGATAGATATAATTAGATAGGCTTTTAAATTTTTTGGTTCAAGACCAAAAAGTCACGTAGAAGATGCATAGTAATTCAGGCATGAAGGCTTTCTACTTCAAAGGGACTAAAAGACTTCATCAGAACAAAGAAATCAAACCATAAAACTTTTCTTCTTCAAACAAACGAGAGCTTATCTTTACACATGAAGAAAGAATTCAACTTCCTTTCAAGAAATTCAATGAAAGAAGAAGAAGATTGCAAACAAGTTTATGAAGATTCAAAGAAGAAGACTTTTGGTAAACATCTCTTAGAAATCCTAATAGGTATTTTTACATTTCATCTATTTCTCCTATCATCTTAATCTCTACCCCATAATCACTCTTTTTCTCCTTTATATTTCCTCCACATATTTGTCTGCTCCCTTCTTATCTTCTCTCGACTTCCCCTATTCATCTTCTTCCTCCTCATCGGTTTTTTTTCAATCGACATGTCTCACTCCGACCAATTTTTCTTTGAAACTTCCGAATGCCATATAATCGTCATGATAATCTTCTGGATTATCACCTGGATCAACAAGCCTTAGTTTTAATAGGTATGTAAAATTCTTTTTTTTAAAGTTTAGTTTAGATCTGATGTAAACTAGGGATTTTATTTCGATCTTGAATGTAAAATTCAATCTTGTTGTAAAATCCGTTTGGATCTAATAAAACGAGGTGTATGCTCAAAAATCTTTCATTTCGTATGAGAAAATAATTTTTGATGCAAGCTCTCATATCATTGAGCTATTAAAACGGATGATTTGTAAAATTGATTTGAAAAATTGAAAGTAGTATGAAATATGTACTACCTTCAAGAGATCTAGCCACTCAGTTGGTATTTTTTGTTTGAGAAATCTCTCGTGTTGTTAACGTGTTGTGGAATTTGGGAGAAAAGCTTACGAACTCATATCTGATTTTCCTTGATTGTATTACTTTGATATGTACATGCTATTTATAGGGCAAGATGTTGGTTTGATCTTGCATTACAAAGTTAAACAGATAGAAGGCCGTCAAGCCGTATATTACAATCTGTATGAAACAAAGCCTATTAAAATAAAATGTGTATAGATATAGGTGAATCATTCATATTTAAGTTTATCTCATAACAACAATCAATTGTTAGGGCCCATATAGGAATTAGTTGAGTGCATAATGAGGAAAAATGCAAGAAAAGTGTCTAGGCAAGATTCGAACGCGGGCAGGCTTCCAAAACCACTACGTATACAACCACCTGAGATACACCATCTCTGTTCTTTATTATAACATATATAATATATATTGGGTTTTAAAATTTTGGGGCCCCATAATTTTGGGGGCCCTGTTCGAGTGGGTTGTTTGCACATGTTGAAGGACGGGCCTGGTCCAGGCTTCGACTTTAATTTCAAGTTGTTTACTGTCTTCATCTTTTCACCACCACACATAACCATATCCTTACTTTGATCATTTTTTGGAACATGACAACTCTCAAGACTGATTTGAGTATCCTTTCTTGCCAAATTTGAATCAACTTCTTTATGCAAATTAACAAGAGCCTCTTTCACGATGCTATAAATTCTTCAGATTTTGCAGCTTTTGTAACCAAATTAGTAGATAAACGACATAACTCTCTGTAACGGTTTGCCTTTGCTACTTTATGACCTAAACCAATTGAAGTCTCATTGTGAACAATAATGTTTTCCTTTTGGCATCTTTTGTCCACCTCTTCAAAATGAACTTTTTAGGAACATTGACAATGCCTCGGTCAGAAAATATCTTCAATATGTGACTACACAATATACCTCCAAACTCAAATTTTCTACAATTGCAAGATATAATCTCTTCTTTAGCATTATAGGAGACAAGATACTTGGAGGGCTTCTTAACATGCTTGACATTATATTTTACAGGTTCTCCATTCTCACTACCACAAGATGTCTCAATAACATTGTCAAAAGCTTTAGACAATTCAACTTGAAATAATGAAAATACATCTGGTGTATACACACTTGCAACATGCTTCAAAAGTTCTGTTGGTAAAGACAACCTTACCTTACTTTAATTGGCTTTAAAATCCGCCACCATTTCATCACATCGACGATCATCAAGTAACCGCTAAAAAAAGTTCAAAAAATCTTGGCTGATCATGTTTAGGAGTTATATAATGCTTGAGGACCTTATTCATGCTTTCGCTCCACTGCGTGGTAAGCATTTCTGCACAAAAAGTATCTCGCTCGTATACCAAAGCCCATTTTTCTTTGATATCAAACATCCTTTGCAGCCAGTCATTGTCTTGTAAATTATACTTCTGTAACACCATGTCCCATGCATATAGAAACTCTTCCTCACAATCATGATCATAAACACAACAATCTGTTGAAAAATCTTTGTACTTCTCAAACACACTACTCAAATGAGTGGCTGCATTTTGAAAGATATGTCATATACATAATTGATGATACATTTCTTGCCACTGATGTGCAAGTGCTTTGGACATTGTAGCATCCTGATCGGTAATCATCGTCTTTGGTGGTCTTCCACCCATAGCCTTCACAAATGTGTCGAACAACCATATGAATGAATCTGTTGTCTCGTAATATAACAACGCAAGACCAAAGATAACAGTTTGTTTATGATGATTCACACCAACAAATAATTTAATGGGTCGGCCATCTTTATGCTTTCGATATGTTGTATCAAAGCTTAGCACGTCACCAAAAGCATCATAACCAGTCATCATTTTAGCATCAGCCCAAAAATATTCATGATCAAATCATCTTCATCCACCTGAATGGCGTAAAAAAAAGTTAGGGTGCTCTAGTTGCATTGTTTGCAAGTACCCTAAAGCTTTTCTTGTCTCACCTGGCTTCATTCTTGTAGTACGCTTACTTCACAAATAGTTATTGTAATATGCACGAACAAATCCAAGATTTTACGGACCTCCTGCTTTCTTAGCCATGAGCTCAAATGCATTCCTTGGAGCAATAGCAGAGTTATCTACCAAATCTACTTCTGATGATTGAGGCACTGTCACCCTTTGATGTGATCTGCACATATGAACCTTACTTGGACTTGCCAGGTTATGTGTATGCTCTGAAATAAATTTGACAACAGTATACTTGCTTGCATGACGACAATTAATTTGCATTATAGTCTTACATCCAAACCTTGTCTCCGGTCGATGGGATTTGTACACATCATCTAGCTTATCTCCTCCCCATTTTATCTTCACATGAGCATACAAATTTTCTATCTAAAATTTTCCCTTGCTTGCTACTATGTGACTTGCTTTTTCTTATAGAGAAACCAACTTCCTTTGCATAAGAATTATAAAACGCAAATTCAAACTCCATGCCAATCTTTGGGATCATTGCTTCAGGATCATCAATATCTTCAATAACATCGATATTATCAACATCATCCTTAAATTTCAATATTTTTCGAGGCTGCACTTCTTGCATAACTTCATCCATTACCTAAAATTGTTTAACTATTTTCAGCATAGCCCTAATACACATGTAAACATAATAATCAAGCAATAGTACTGCATAACTAGTATGTATATTTAACATAACCCTAATCCATATACACACTTTAAATATTGATTGGTTAATTATACAATCAGTATTAGGACTACCATATACACGTATTAATCAATCAGTAGGGCAAGGAGACATTAAATATTCATATGTCGTAATAATCAAGCAGTAGCACTGCATACTCGGTTAACCGTTGCATATTTATATACATACAATTGATACTTAAAAGTCTAAATAACAATAGCATGAGCATTATGGAGAAGACAAGAGCAGATAAAGAAAAGAAAAGCAAGTTACTTGTGGTGAGCGAGGAGATCGTTGGCTAGTAGCGTCAGTATCAAGCGGGGTGGCCTCGATGCAAAGTGACGAGCGAACAAGTGAATGTCGACGACCAAAGCGAACGAGGATCTGAAACGACCTCTAAACGAAGGTCAGCGAGGAAGATTACGACGAAAATCTGAACCACGATACAACTTCTTTTTTCTATTTGGATTTTCTGTAAATTAAAATTAAAAAAGAATTAAAATTTAGGCTTTTATGAAATAGAAAAAAGAGGAGGCTGAGTTGGAAATTTTAAAAACGTAGACCAATCACTGTGAAGGGACACAAAATGGGGAAACTGTTAGGGGACAGAGAAATTGAACCGGAAGATGATGGCCCAAGTCTTGTTTTATTTAATATATTCCTTTATTTAAGTTCATGTAAATTAAGGTTATTTAATTGGTAAGAATCTAAATTAACGTTATCAAAAAACCCAAATTACAACTGTCAACCCACTCCAAACTCACAAAACAAGAACCCACGTCCCAACCTAATTCAGGATACCAGTCACTTTTTAAATCAAAACTCCACAGTGTCGTTTCGACATACTTATCCGTCGAACTCTTCCAACACGCCGACGACGACTTGGGCCAATGAACGCCAACTCTTGTAAGAATTCGGTGAGAAAAAGGCTTATGTTTTGTTGCAGAGAAAAATTCGTTGCCGGACACCAATGCAAATCGTCATTCGTTGAGAAAAAGGCTTATGTTTTCGTTGAGGAGAAAAATTCATTCTTGGACACCAATGTAAATTGTCATTCGCGTAGATGGAATTTACAAAAGAAGGTGAGGAATGTTATATGGATGAGGGTATCTTGAACTACCAATTTGAGTGGTAACCTGTATTGAAATGATAGAACTCACTCCAAACAACTTTGATACCAAAATAATAGAACCACTAACCCTCATTTGAGTAGTTTTGAATAATATAATGAGTAGTTTTGAATAAGATAAACCATCAACGACGAGTGGTATCTAAAATCTCCATCCAATTTTCAATCAATAGAAAAGAGTCGTGGGATAATTTTCCTACAAATTTCCTCTTGTGCAGTTCTTGCTTAAGAGTGGTTTCCTCAAAGTGAGATACTCCTTTGAGTTGTATTTACGAATTTGCAGGAAAATAAATAATTTAGTCTAGTTATGATACTTGCCAATTTGGTAACAAAGTGAGATAATATTTGACACAAACGACGCCCCTGCTACTGGTCATGGTGGGTTCTCAAAAACACTAAAGCGGGCCTCATTTGAATTTTTTTGGCCTAACATGAAAGCCGGTGTGTGAAGGCATGTTCAGGATTGTATGATTTGTCAACGCGCCAAATACCAGAAAATGGCCCCGGCAGGACTTCTACAGTCGCTACCTATTCCCGAGCAGGTATGAGAAGACATCTCGCTCAACTTAGTCTCCAAGTTACCAAAATCTGGAGGCTTGACACATCCCTTCTCAGCAAAGTCGGTCACCAACTTCTTTTACAAAGACATTGTTCGCCTACATGGAGCGTCAACTGGTATCAGAGCGTTAATTGGTTGAGAAAGAGATATTCTACTGGTTGAGAAAGTATCCGCTTGAGAAAGAGCTATTCTTAAGAAAGACGCTCTGATACCAAAGTGAGATACTCCTTTGAGTGGTACTTACCAATTTGGTATCAGAGCGTCAATTGGTTATTCTACTCTGGTATCAGAGCATCAATTGGTTATTTGGTACCAAGTTAGAAGCTGGCGACTAAGCTTTGTGACGCAATCCGTAGGTTCTAACCTAGAGCCTACGGATTGCGTAAGTCTCACTTTATCCTTATTACTCTTTGTTTGCACGAATTTTTTTTTCTTTTCCACTATTATTTGCATTTTTCACCCTAGCTTCCACCATCACCATCGCTCATCTAGGAATTCACCTTGTTTTTGCTTTGAAAAATCAGAAAATAAAAAATAAAAAAATTTGCCTTGTCCCACTCGAACTTTGCATATTGTGGTGTTTTTTCCCAAGTTATTCGAGTCTTTGCATGCTATAGATTCGAACTTGTTCATTTTGCCTTGTTTGTGTACATCGAGTTTTTTGTTGTTCATCGTGTTCATTGGTTAGAAAGAGTATACAATACATTTTCGTCTTGCTCGATCTCCATGTCAAGGATAAAATCTATTGATTTGTTTGTGATCGGACGAAATACACCTTTTGTTACCTTTCTTAGACGATAAGATCCACAAGATTTAGTTGTAATTAGTAGTTGCCGAATTTTTTTTTTAAAATCAAATAAGATTTGGCATTTCTTTTATAAAAAAAAGATTTGGTGGAGATACACAAGCAATAATAAGGTAACGGTTCCCATATTCTCTCCTTATCAATCGGCCATACTTCTCTCTCTCTCTCTCTCTCTCTCTCTCTTATCCACCATATCTTTTATTCTCATCTATCATATCTTTCTTGTTTGGAAATTATCTACTTGATTGATATTGATTGCTAAAACTCTCAACCTACCTCTTTGGGCGAGATTTCTTTATCCTTTCTTGATTCTATCTCTCGTGAGCCAAGGCTAGTAGCCGACACTCATCCTCTTCTTCCCTTCTTTTCTCTTGCATTGCATGCTTGTGTACTTGTTGCTTTACAATTGCTTGTGTATTGTTGAGATCCTATGCCTCCCTAACCCTTTAAGCCCCTGGCCGACCCTCGGGGCCACTTTGCCCGGGGTCACGCCGGATGGTGCCGAGGCACGTCTTAGCGTCTAGGAGAAGATATTACATGAGATGATGGCCCAACAAAAGGCCAAGTTATCGTTCTATAACCAGCCCTCGAATCCGAGCATGCAACCGCAAGGTGCTTCGGTTCCGAGGGTTACTACGACCCAAGAGAAGGGCAAGCAACAAATGGAGCAACATTCTTTACAACATGGGATCCAACGCTTGGAATCCATGAAGGAAAGTCGTCCGATCGGCAACCAAGACGACGTATAGGTGGTCCATGACATCCATTACGACGAGGATTATGACTCGGTGGACTGGCGTCGTCATCAAGCCGAATAGAAAAAGAAGTCTAAGAGCTTAACAACGAAATAAAGAAGAAAAAGGGTCGTGATGACTACGAGGTCGATGACTATCGTGGTCATCAAAGCCCGACTAGCCCGTACTTGGATTTTGAGGACTCCTACACGAAGTACGATGATGAGTCCAAGAATGACGGCTAGAATTGCACGAACTATGATCGACGAAAATGTCGTGACAACCGCGAATAGCCTCTGCGCGATGGGGCCGGCGCGACCGGCAACGGGACCGCGACGATCATAGGCGCCCTAGGCGTGATGGTGGAGACGAACCAAGTGACGAAAATGATGGATACGGTCGCGGGATGCCCCGTGACATGAGTTGGACGATCTTTGTCAATAAATCCTGGTGGTTGTGCAACATAAACATCTTTATGTAATGTGCCTTGTAAGAAGGCGTTGTTGATGTCTAATTGTTTGATTTGCCATCCGTTTAGAACATCAATGGTAAGTAACACACGAGCTGTGATCGGTTTTATGATCGGACTAAAAGTCTGAATATAGTCACACTTGGGTCGTTGATGAAACCCTTTCGCAACTAAGCGAGCCTTGTACAGATCGATTTTGCCATCAGGAATTTACTTAATCCAAAAACCAATTTCTCACCCCCACTAAACCAAAATTAATCACCCAAGCCCTAAAAATTTATATGCTAAATGGTAAAAACTCCCGACAGATCACCCGTTTCTTTCGGTCCCTGAAATCTAACATGGTATCAGAGCGAGTTCGGTTCGATTCCGGTTTTCCTGGTAAAAAAGGGTACATAACCCGATAAGAGAAAAAAATGGACTAGCATTTATATGCTAGATCCATTAGAAAAAAAGTTCAAGTGATAACTAGGTCAAGCTAGTTATCACTTGAGGGGGCGTGTTGGAGAAAACATGTCTTCCCACATTGGAAATACATAAGATAAACCACTAGCATATAAAGGAGGGTGAATCCTTACCCATTGGCTTAAGCTTTTAGGTCAAAAAGCTAGATCCCGACTTTATATGCTAAGTGATAAAAACTTCAAACACATCACCTGTTTCTTTCAGTCCCCGGAATATAACATATTAGGAATGGATTTATTTAAGTTTATTTAAATTAAATCTTTTCTATTCTTGTTAGGATTTTTGTTAGAATTAGTTATGTTATGTTATCTCTTCCTTTATTCTAGCTTAAATAGGTTTTACTTATCTTAGAGTTTATGAACACTCTTTGTATAAGTACGTAAATCTTCTTATAATAATATTAAGCTATTTCCTACAAACACATAACTCAATATGATATCAAAGCAGGTTCGGTTTTCCTGGTATAAAAAATGGGTATATAGCTAAAAGACAATGAGATTGCTAATAATCCATCAAAAAGGGCTAGCATTTAATACGCCAGACCCGTAAAAAAATCGTTCAAGCTCTAACTAGGTCAGGCTAATTACCACTTGAGGGTGCGTGTTGGAATAAAAATATACACTTCCCACATCAAGAATCCATAAGCAAACCCACTAGCATATATAGAAGGGAATCCCTACCCATTGGCTTAAGCTTTTAGGTTAGAAGGTGGATATCGACTTTATATGCTAAGTGGTAAAAATTGTCAACATGTCATTCATTTCTTTCGGTCCCTGGAATCTAATATGGTATCATATGCCTCATAACGATCCTAGGCAGATCATCACAAAAGTCCTTACGACAAAGGAATGGCTGAATTTCAAGTCACAATTCCAAATCCTTTCCAAGTGGATCAACCTTTTTTGGTGATTCACTCGAACAAAATTATCAAGCTTGATTCCACAAAATATCTTGTTGGAAAACACAAATCAAACTTACTATCAAAGGGTATGGTTCGCTCAAATTGATTAATGGTACTCATCCCACACCACCATCTACCATTATGTAAAGTAATGTCTCTATAGCTAAACCTTCATTCCAAACATGGGAGAGACAAGATATTTTACTCCACAGGGCCATACTAAGCACTTTGACAACCCATGTATTCAACCTAGTCATGCAGGAAACCACGTCCAAAGGCATGTGGGACCGTTGCTGCAGACTTTCGGAACCGCTTCAAGAGGTCACAAAAAACAATTGAAGGCCAAAATCGAAGCAATGAAAAAGGATCATCGTCAATCATCGATTACATGCAAAGTATGAAGGCCTGCGCCGACATTTTGGCTTCTCTTGGTGCTTCGGTCAATCAAGAGGATTTTAGTGAACTCATCCTAAATGGATTAGAATCTAGTTATCAATCTGTAATTTGATGCAGTTAACAATCGAGAAACGCCGATCACTTTCTCCGAGCTTCACAAAAGGCTCATTCTCAAAGAGTTGGATCTAAAGCTTGAGAGTGCTAGCGACGGTGCACCAGCTATCGCTCTCAACGCTCAAGTCAAAGGGAAGGACAAAAACAAGACGTCAAACACTACACAATCATGGCAGCCGTAGCACTCCCAACCATACCAATCAACCGCACCCACCTTCGAACCCCTCTCCACAAACACAATATAAACCGTTTTAGGGACGCTTCCAATATTGCAAAAAATTTGGTGGCCATATCTTGAGTTCAAAAGAGATTACACAAATTTCACTCTTCCACCGTCCAATCGCTTCCCAAATCAGTCTGCTCCACAAGCTAACATGATCTTTGCTCATCACAATCCTAGTCAATGGCTAATGAACACATGCACTTCAAACCATGCCACCTACGACCTTGAAACCCTGACTCTTCACAATCATTATATAATTATGCCGGACCCGATGAACTCTATGTTGGTGACGGAACAGGTTTGAAAATCACACATTCCGATTTTTTTTCTTTTCAAACTTCAACTCGCTCATTCTATTTCAAAAATGTTTTATGTGTTCCAAATTTTTTTAAAAATAATATGAGTTTCTAAATTTTTGTTCTAAAAATAATTGTATTGATTTGTTTTTGTACTATTGTTTTCATATCAAGGATCTCAATTAGGGCTAAACAATTCTTAAAGGACCATGTGTGGATAGTGTCTACTTGTGGCCATGGAAAAAAGCAGTTGCTCATTTTTCTTCTTCAAAATCGGCAACCACCTTGCATCATTCTTTGGGTCATCCTTCAACCGCATCATCTCCAGTTTATTCTTATGATGGTTTTAAATACTATGTTGTTTTTTATCACTTCACACGATATATGTGGATTTATCATTTAATGAAAAAAATCGGACACAAAAAGTACTTTTATCAAATTTCGATCATTGGTTGAAAAAAATTTCAAGAAGAAAATCAAAATTTTGTATTCAGATAATGGAGGTGAATATATTGCTTTAAAAGATTTCCTACATGAAAATGGAATAACACATCTGACTTCACCTCCTCATACACCAGAACACAATGGTATTCCGAAAGAAGACATAGATATATTGTTGAAACTGGATTAACCTTACTTCAAGAATCGGCCATGCCCATGGATTTATGGTCTCATGCTTTTTCAAAGGCTGTTTACTTAATTAATCATATTCCCACAAAAAATTTGTCTTATGAATCACCTTTTTCAAAACTGTTGGAAAAACAACCGGAATATTCAAATCTAAAACAGCTTTGGTTGCTTGTGTTTTCCATGGTTAAAACCATACACTAGTCATAAGCTTGAATCTCGTTCCATCCCATGTATGTTCATCATATATTCTCCAACCCAAAGTGCCTACCTTTGTATGGAACCAAACATGAGAAGAATTTATTCATCTCATCATGTCAATTTTATTGAAAATATTTTCCATTCAAAACCACTATAAAATTGCCTACAAATTCTAATACAATGTGTGAGGAATGATGTTCAATTTCCTTGCCTTTGTTGAAGAACACCCATTTTTACGATCCGTTACAAATCTCCCAAAATTCTATCTCTTTACCCAACCTCAATATTAAAACCCACTCAAGTGATTAGCTTGAGGAAACCACTCGAGACAAGAATTCAGCCTTGAGGAATTGTGCAGAAGAATTCCCACGTTTTTGGATTTGATTAACTAATAAAAATTGATTACAGAACTGACTTGGATCGGCTTAAATAGAAAGAGACAAGTGATACTAACAACTTCCTAATTCACTCGTCCACTAAAACTGACCATAACTCCGCTAACTAGAAACTAGGACCTAACTTCTGACCACTTTGACTGACTCAACTAAACTGGACTGAAATTTAGGAATAATCAGAACAATAATTATAATCACTAGTATAAAAACATCTTTGCATGACGCTTTTTTTACACATCATATGACACTTTTTTGGCATTTTAAGTATGACTGCCATAAAGATCGCGGATGGCGCTTTTATAAAAGCGCCATAAAAAACATGTGGATGGCGCTTTTTGTAAAAATGCGCCATGTATGGGTATTTTTTTTTTAATATATAAGTCACGCACATGGCGCTTTTTAAAAAAAAGCGTCATAAAGGTCTTTTCTTTTTTAAAAAAAAAAACTAAATTCATGTTTTTGCCTACTTTTTTCATTCAAATATAGCGTAGTAAATTTACAATAACAAAATTTTATTAAAATAACTCATATAATTGTCCAAGTATAAAATTCAATTCCAAAAATATACATACAAATCATCAATACATAATTCAGTCAAATTTTATTTTATGTATCTCCTCCAAAATAGAAATTATAGGAGAAATTGAATTAGAAATTAAACTATTGATGATACCACCACAAGATCCATTTCCAAAATTGAGAACCTCTCCAATGTCGATTCTGCAACATGAATCCCAAAACTTTGATCATAAGCACCGGGCTCCACCTTGAAGAAATCTTATCCTCTTGAATATGAAACCAAACAAAGCAAAAAATCAAATAAGAAATCTCACAAGGCACAATACAATGCAAGCTAATTGGAATAAATTACTGACTATCAACATCAAGCAAATCACCGTCATCAAAGTGATCTTTTAGTCATCCTCATTCTTGAATTCAATTTAAAATTCCAAGAGACCTTAATTTAGTTCAACAGTATAAGAATTTCAAAGCGATGTGTCGTCATTCACTTCTTATTCTTGTGCTTGACACTAAAAGATAATGGTTAAATGTAAAACATGATGAGATTGGCTTGGATGAACAAAGGAATCTAGTTGCTAAAGAGAAAAATCGTGCAAAAATGGCTTGCATACAAGGAAATTGTGAAGGGTCAGGGAAATAGATTATGAAATCAGGAGAAATGTACAAAAGAAGCCACCAAAATGAGAAATAGAAGGAATAATAAAGGAAACAAATCATTTTTACGAGTGAATTAGTTTGAAGAGTAGACATTTCACAAGGCTAGGTATGAGAGATCCAGAAGTTACTAAAACATTATAGTGCAAGGCTTCTTTGCCATTGGCTTGAGGAACAGGAGTCAGTTCTGGGTGCCCTGTTGAATCTTGAAGTAATGTCCGACTTACATCCAAAACACGTTAAGGTACACTTGTAAGCAAAAACAATGTTGTGGAGAACAGACTATCAAAACTTGTGAACTGAAGTGAACATCTATATATGACAATAAAAAGTTGTGTACGAAATGCATTTATTGCACATATCATACATCTTACTCATATTAAGCCAATTGTATTACAAATCAAGATAAATTTTTTAGCTCAATGGTTGAGGCCATATCATTTATATTGAAGGTTTAAAGTTCGAATCTCAACCTACTTACTTTTGGATTTTTTAGGTGTGAAATAATATACGAGCCATGTATAAAAATTACTAAACATGCGCACGGGAAATTTCATTGCGTTTAATTTAAAAACAATAATCCCCCCAACTTTAATCCTTTTCACATTTCTTTTTAGGTTTGAACCATATCTTAAGAATGTGTTGAACCAAGGGGTTCAAAATATTAAAATTACCCACGCCTTTAGCCCGTAAAAGACTACAATCAATTTTGTTTTCATATTTTAAGAATGTTAATGATACAATATGGTTATATGACTATGTAATAGAATAATCCATCCATAAGAAAATTGCACAATTTTAATTTATCCAATTGTATTTAGGCCAAATCGTGATAATCCATTTTGGATAATAGTTAATAGGAAATTATATTGAATAATTAATATAGATAAATGTTTCCATATTAGGGCCATTCAAATCGCACACATCATTCTATAAAAAAAAAGTGCACACATCCAAACCACATTCAACCAAAATAGTGAACTGCAAATCTGCAATTCAAGTGTAATGTTTGATTATAATTAATACAAAATACAAATAGTGAAGAACCATTCCATATGTGTCGATTCAAAGTACATAAATGCAGCCCACATTACTACCCAATTAAAACAGAACAACCATTCCATATGTGTCGATTCAAAATACATAAATGCAGCCCATTACTACCCAAATAAAACAGAACAATGAACAGCCATTGCAAACTAACGTTTGCATCTACTTCAAAAATCAAACCAAGACACTCATATATATAGAGATGAATCGACCAATACTCCTCTCATCAAGCATCCACACACGAGGGAACCACTTACATACACTTTCATGCTTACCTTTACCACCCATATCAATTCAACCATGGCTACGAGGATTAAGGGTCATGCTTTGTAGAAAATGGGATGCTGGCAACCATTTTTGTAATACCGAGTTCGTTTTAGGTCTTTTAGGTCGGAAGTATGTAATACCGAGTTCGTTTAGGTCTTTTAGGTCGGAAAACGAGTTTCTTAATCTGCAAGTAATCGAGTTTTCTTTGATCCGCAAATAACCCGATTTATTAATCTATTTGAGGAATATCAAAATATATAGGTATTTACATCCAAAGAAACCCGATTTATTAATCTATTTGAGTAATATCAAAATATATAGGTATTTACATCCAAAGAGCCTAATCCTATCCATCCCAACAAATTTCATCCACTTTGAAGATTAAAATTAATCTTATTTCCGTAGTTAAAGTCGGTGAATCCAAATCCTAACAAACACAATTGAAATTTTTATCTTTAACCACTGGTTATAATCTTTTAACCTCATATATATTTTCCACGCCATGCCTTCTTTCGTTAAACCACCAAAAACCTTCGAGACCGATCGTTCAACTTCCTTCTCGAAACCAAACCTGCTGAGAAGCTCGGTCGCCCTCATTACCTTCTTCATAGGATAGCACCGATGTCGGGAGCGGTAGTCGTTGCCACTAATAACCCGGCTGTTGCCTCAATATCCCGCCGCCATTTTCGTCGGAATTGCCGAGATCCGGTATTGCTAACCACTCGCTTGAAACTGTTGTCTCCGTTCTTCCCCATCGTTGGCAAGAGGTTCTCGCTGCCACCATATCCGATCTCTCCCATCCTCGTAATAGGTTCGATCGCTTCATAGGACGACCCCAACTTCGTCCTTGCCGACGAGCGCTGTTTTGGTCCGGCGGTTTTGTTGAAGTCCTATCCCGATCAAGCCCGTCATCCCAGAATCGCCGCTCGTCGATACGTCCTCGTTCACAATTACCCAAATTTCGTGTCATCCTAGACACACATTCGGGCTAATTTCCATTCGTTTCCGTTTAATTAGATACATGTTAGTGTCATGAGTCTGAGAGTGGTACTTAGTGTTCTGTTGTAAGTCATATTAACTTAGGATATATAGTATATCGGCTTTTCTTTGTATAAAGGAGAGTTTTTGAACGTACTCGTATGTTAGGTTTCTTGATTGGAAGCTATATAATTTGAACGTATCTATGTACTTGTAGTGGAGATTAATATGGGTTTTGATGTTGTCAGCGGATAGGCTTCAAGTTGCATTATCCTTAAGTTAATGAAATCGTTAAGTGATGCCATTAATTTGTAATATTAGATGATGTTGGGCTTTTCAGTTGTACACCCAATTTATTAATTAATTAATTTGCTTACATGCATTTGTGGGTATTAAATCTTGGTTAGAGCTGCATAATGTAGTGAGGGTTCCAGTCGGTCAATATACTAGGAAGTGAACCAATTTGGAAATGCTCGCTAGTTAGTACTTGAGTCTCGTTTGAATTAAAAAGTTTAACAGTAGTTTGTTTTGTTAGGGAATCACTGTTAGCCGGGTTCCTAGTTTTTCTTCGTCGTCAAAAATCCGTCACTTGAGGTAAGTCGTTTTTCGACTTGCTCGGTTCTTCTCTATCCTGTTAGATTGCGTACCGTTATTGTAGGGCGGGTTTTGGGAACTAGTCCCGAATATCTTTTAAATTGTTTTGAACTTCTTGAATTGCTGTGTGCGTAAAATGGTTTTGAACGTATTTTATCGGAAGGATATTTTTGGAACGTTTTCTCTGTGTTGGTACCGTTTCCGACACGGCCCATCGTAGCTGGCGTGGAGGAAGAGTTGGCTACGTTGACCCGTGTGACAGGGAAACCGTGCCCCTTCAAAACGAAAATTATTGTCTGTGTGTTTTTGGAAAGTGCTCCAGTGGAGGCTTAGCCGGGGTTAGAAGGGAGATTGTGAAGTGGAGTGAGAGGGCCTGCCTCTGCACTCAGCGCGGCGATGAGCGCCTTGGAAGTCGGATTGTGAAAAAGGAGGAATTGCATTGTTATGAGGTTGTGATTGTAAATGAGTATGTGGCTATGTGTGACTGATTATAACTAATTTAGGTATTGGCCTTTAGAGTTATGATTGCGATTGTGAATTTGTATGCTGACTTTAGAAATGTTTTCAAAACGTCCTGCAATTTCCGTATTCTCTCTAACTTGGTAGATTAGAAGCTGACCCTTCGGGGAATATTTTTCAGTTCTAGGTATGAACCAGGGAGCCGTGCAGGAACCGAGGCCAGATGGCGGGCCGGAGCGGTAAAGAGCGCGTGTCATAGTGGGAGGGTTTTTACGCTAGTTTATTTGTGATAGTTAGGATGTTGATTTTATTATTGTTAAGATGGAGTTAGTATTATGTTTCACTTATTATTATTATTTTGTTTGAATAGTTCAGTATTAGCAAGTGTTGTGTCGGATTTGAGTATTTATATTTTTCGGGAACGCATGCATAACTATGTTTTCTAAGTTTTACTAAATAAAAGGTTGGATGTTTTTACTATGTTTTCTCGTCGTGCCCGCGTTGCAAGATCCTAAAGTGTAGTTGTCAACCTATTTAATAGTACCTAGTAAGGTCTATTTCTTAGTAGCGCCCCGTCGGAAGTCGGGGTGTTACAATTTTGTATCAGAGCCAGGTTGACAACAGGGCACATGGAACTAACCAACGAGTCGGGGTGTTACAATTCTGTGACTCTAAGGTACATTTGCATGCTCTATATATTGTGCATAATTATTCACTTGAGTCATGCATACAAAAATATAATTTGTCCTGTAGGGAAGTAAAATATAGACATACCAATATAATCATATTATATGTTATGACTTCTTTTTCTCAATCATAAATTCAAGGACGATGGTCATTTCGACTTCTTAAACAAAACTTTTGTACTTACTGTTGTTAAATATATATATATATATATGCAAGATTATGGCCTTGTTTCACTTGTGTGTTGAAAGGAGTTTTTGGGTGAAAAGTGATTTTTAGTGTCTTGAAAAAGAGTTGCACGGATTTCAAGAGTATTAAAAGTAATTTTTGGGTAGAAAGAGCTTTTGTGGTGTAAGTGAAACAAGGCCTATATGTGTTTGGATCAGGGAAACCAACAATGTTTCAATCACTAACACTCAAGCAGAGTTGATGGAAGTGTTTCAAAAACCAACCACATTAAGGTAAGGAGATTCACTCAGCAAAAACTAAGTACGAATTAGAACTAGCCTGACTCATACTTTTCTGGAAGCCAATTTGCTTAAGACAACTTTGATTGTCCTCAACAGACTATTTGCAAGTGAGTGAACCTGAAGGATTGGTGGGATTTCCTTTCGACCTGATTGAGGAGTTGCAACCTACAGAGTAGAAATACTTAGTTGGTAAGAGATTCTTAACATTCATATCAAACTATTTAAATCCTTTAATAGCATGGTAATCTGAACTATTCTTTTGGGAAAATGTAGATGTTATTGGTCATGTTGCGAATATGGGGAAACAAGTACAACAATCTTATACGAAGAGGGAATTTTGGTAGACGCAGGAGCGTTGTCTTGTTGTGAAAATTGAGTAGAGTTTGCCAGCATCTTAGGTATTATCCATCATCAGGCTTGTAAAGATGTAAATTTGTATCTTATATACATATAAGAATGGGTTTTGCTCCCATTTATTGCACTAATTAATCATGATCACAAATATTTTTATATAATTATAATTACATAAAGAAAATCAAATAATAGAGCGTAGCATGGTGGTTAAGACTTATTTACGTAACTAAAGGTCATGGGTTCAAATCACGGGATTGTAATTTTGTAGAATCTTAATATGTATTTTTTTAGTAAAACGATATTTCAAATAAATTGACATTAGGTCACCAATATACTTATTGTATGTATTCAATAATTGTTTTCATGTAATCATATTTACAATCCTACCTATATAGTTGCAATCATTTTTTGGATCTATAACATTCATTATGATTTTTTAAAATATAAAATATGATTACATAATTGACATTATGTTAATCGATGGACACTTTCACATATTGATTTATTCATAATATATATAATACCAAGTTAAAATTTTAAAATATGCAATTATATATTATTAATTATATAAAAATATAATCTATATCTATAATACTATAAGACTAAAATAACATGGCAATTATTACTCATATAAATAATAAGACTATTTACAATATCATTGCAAATATACATATACATATACATATCTATAAACATCTAAGATGCAAAGGCAAGTGCAATTAATGCTTTGTATTTTATACAATTTGTATGCTTTACATTACATTTCATATCATACGTACAATGGAATTAAATTTATACTAACTCATTATCTCAAAGCTAATTAAATAGACTATTGGATTCCAAAATATAATCGGAAAAAAATTCTCAATATTTTATACAAATTATATGCTTTTTATTACTTTCATCTACCTTTTTTATCTATCTTTTTTTGGTGAAAAAAATGATCTATCTGCAATAAAACATCTATCTATTGTTTTAGGGTCTTTGACCTTTATCTAGGGTTATATAATCTTCCTTTTTATTGTCATATATCAAATTGAAAAAAATTAAATGGGCTAAAAAAATAAATTGATAAAAGTGTTCATCATATGAGTCAAAATCGGTTCATGGAATTGAAACAACTAAATTTACTATAAGCCAATTCAATGGCTAATTGTATATTCAATGCATAATTATGCTCACTTACGTTTTATTCTTATCAATTAATCACACAAAAAACTTTTCAAATTCTTACTCTTATTAATTCACCTCCTTTGAATACATAATGACAAATGGCAATGGATAAGGGATTCAATGTCTTTGGATTTGAAGGTTTACAAAAGTTAGGTAATTAATTGAATGCATTAAGTCCACAAATCAATTTGATTAACCAAAACGGCTATGATCACACAAAACGTTAATAACAAACACTAAATTGAATATGTAGACATGTCTATTGATTTTATTACCCTCAAGTCAATCAATCACACAAAAAAAACGTCTATGGAATAAATTTGTAGTGTTTTGTGTTTTAATTCACTTAGCTTTCTTTTCAAATTCTTACTCTTATTAATTCTCCTCCATTAAATACATAGTGGCAAATGGCAATAGAGAGGGGATCCAATGTCTTTAGATTTGAAGGTTTATAAAAGTTCAAAAAAAAGATTAAAAAAAATTATAGAGAGAAATAAGAGAATTGATTTGCTTTGTTTGTGATCAATTGAGAATCTAAGACTACATTAGAAGATGTTCTATCACTTTGTTAATTTGTTTACTATGCTAACCATGACATGTATTCGTAATATGACAGATTCATGCGCGGATCAAAGTATGCCATTGCAGGAAAGTCACGTAGTTGCGTTCAAATAAATAATCACAACTCTACATCCAATACAAGTATTACTATAGAACGGGTGAGTAGTTTATATATATTTCATTTGTATCTTTAAGCATTATTTTTTAGTCTTTTTCTAATTGAGTAAAGTAAAGAAATTTGCTTCATCATATAATAGCCAACACGTATTTTTTTACTTCCATTTCTCATATGCTTTTGGAATTCTACGTACATTGTCTTAATCCTCTTTTGAAATGGCAATTTGGATAGTGGTCATTTTTAGTCTTTTTTGAGCAAAACATGTTGAAAAGTATCGTTGGCAAAAATATGACACTATATATGCTCACAATAATCCACATATCTATAACTATATATTAAAGCTATCCCTTTTTAAGCCACCAGAACGATTCTGGTCCCACCTCATATATAAAAAAAATAATATCAATTTATATTATAATAACTTCTTTCTATTAAATTCTTTTTTAATTATTTAAATTTATCTCTAACATCAAACAAATATCTATTTAGTATAACAATATATTTTGAAAGTTTCCTTATACAAGTATTTAAAATTAAAGATAAAGTATTGAAATATTTTAAAATAAATATAAATCTTTTAGCATGTATCTTTTGACGAATTTATTTATAGATATATACTGATTTTATTTTATAATAAAAAATTAATGATAAATATTTATAATGTTTAAAATTAATAAAATAGATAATAAAATATTTAATAGATATATTGAAATATTTGATAATCTCTAACTTTACGTACATGGAAAGTTTAAAATATGAATAATATAATATATAATCTTATCTAACCTTTACTTTATCAAAACACAAAATGAGTTTGGTGTTCCCATCTTAAACTAAATTAATTAAATTTTAAATATTTTATATAATTAATAAAACTTTATTATATCTTATTTATTAAGTTAACTATTATTTTTTAAATTCTTATCTCTTCCATATTTGAATATATAAATTTTTTAATTCACATTTTATCTTCTTTTTTAATTAAATATCTATGAAATATCATCAAGGAAAATGAGAAATATAATTATTTTATCTTAATAATATATCTTCATTCTCAACATTAAATTTAATCATTTATATTGATTAAAGAAATTATACATTCTACAATCAATAAATTACTTATATTATATTTTTACTTATTAATATCTTATTTATAAAATCTATAAAATACCGAATCGTAGTCGTACATGGTACGACGAGTACAACTAGTAATAAGTTAAAAGGCTATATGTAGCTTAATGGTAAAAGTGTTTTCCCATGAGCCCATAAGTCATTGGTTCAAGTCTCCTTGATGCACTATTTTGGTTCATTTTTATTTTTCAATGACACTGATCTACTCATTAATTTTTCTATTTGTGAGATTATTTTCCCACTTATATTCTATTTTAACTTACATAATAAACTTTTTTTGGCAATAAAAGCCCATCATAATTAATAAATATTTTGTATAAATTTTATTTTCATTTCATAATAAATCAAATGTATTTTTTTTCAACTCAATGGTTATGGTAATTGTGTATAACCTAAAAGTTATGATTCAAATTCATACGATATCATTTATACACATTTTTTCACATCAAAATATTTGCAACCATAATTTTAAAATAAAGTATACTTTTTCCATTATCAAAGTAAATTCATTTTATTATATGATTTAAAAAGCTTAAAAATGAACAAAAACCCATGACAATTGAGAAATATGTTTTGTGTGTATTTTGTTTTCAATTTTTATTCAATCAGAGATATTTATTTAACTCAATGGTTATGGTGATTTTATATAAACCAAAAAATTAAGATTTAAATACATATTGTATCATTTGTCAAATATTTTTTCATATAAATGCTTGCAACTATAATTTAAAATAAAAAATTTACTTTTTCCATTTGTAAATTAAATCCATAGTATTATATCAAATAGGAAGCTTAAAAATGTAAAAAGCCATCAAAATTTAGATTTTTTTTTGTATTTTTTGTTTTTATTTCATAATAAATTAGAGATATTTTTTATTCAATAGTAATGGTGATTGTGTATAAACCAAAAGGTGAAGATTCAAATCCATATGATTTATGTTTATTGATTTTCCATATAAACATCGCAAACATAATTTTAAATAAAAAAATTTGTTTTCTCATTTGCGGAGTAAATCTATTGAATTATATATTTTATGAGATATGAACCTTAAAATGAACAAAAAAATTACATTAATCATGAACATCTATGTTTATATTAATAATTACAATTTTAAATAAAATTAAATAATATGAACAAAATGGTTAATTTTCTCGATGGTTGAAGTTTTAAAATAGTTGTAATATGCACAATCAACTATTATGAATCGTTTGTGATTTTTTTACTCTTTGCCTAATTGAAACTATTGTTATGAATTTTACAAAAAAATACCCAACACCAAAATCCAAAATAAAAACGCTAACGCAAACAACACAAATTTTTTTTTGGCTCAAACGACCTCTCAAAATTGATGAACACTATTTATCAATGATTCATACTTCGTAAATGTTACTTTCCATTAATTTGTGCTATCCCCTCACATTCTCACTTTTGCATCTCTTTCAATGAAATTGATTAAGAATATAAATGCCATTTAATGATGAAAGATGAAATTAACTCTACCCCTTCAAATTGTGTACATCACATACTTTTCAAAATAACATCTATTTTTAAATCCATTAACATTTTCAATTCATTGCCCCCTCAAACCTTTTTTTTATAGTGATAATTAAAAAGAGATCTTGGAGGATTCTTAGAAGCACAAAGAAAAAACTCTGAGCAATACAATTTGTGGTACATAAGACGAACGACCCAAAACTCAAACGAGTTACTATATCTTCTACAACTTCCAACCTCTCTTTCATACTATTTCTAAATGATATCGATGAACATAATTGGTTTGAACCACTATATTTGTTGGTCAATATACCAAAATAATAACCATACGTATATATATATTTAAGGATCGATTACTTAGCCCTGTGCGTATGCACGGGCATCACCACTAGTTATTTTCTATGAACCACTCTTCTAATCCCATTAGAGAGAAAATGTTGCCTACAATGACAAGCTTTACATCAATTTGTATATAAAGTCTGAACTCCATGTCTGTTAAAAAGGCTTTCGAGTATCAAACCACACCAATTATTAAACCCATGAACTAGATAAGAAAGCAATTTCTGACCAAACCACACCGCACTACAACCCTAAATCTCAAATTGCACTCATTATTAAACCATGAACTAGATAAGAAAGCAATTCCTGAAATTCCTAATCCATATCTCAGATCTAACCAAAAGTAGCGCAATCGAACCTTACCAAAGGTATGCAACCTCTTTCAATTATCTTGAGAATACAGAGGAAGAAGGAATGAAGATGGCGTATCCTTTCGTAGTCAATTTCAGAGATAAAAAAAGAATGAAGAAATCGCACCCCAACCTTTTGCAGTCAACTTTAGAGACGAAGATGGGGCAGATTGTCATCGTCCTTTTCAGATCCATCGTAACCTCTTCGTCGTCTTCCTCCGCCTCAGCCTCCTCTACTTCCGTCGCCATCTCCACCCCGCCACCGCCAAATGTATCGAATCCCCCTCCCCGGAGCTAAATCGCACCCCAATCTCGGCTCCCGAGAATGCCGCGTCATTCGATCCCTCCCTCCTCCAGGTCTCCATGTCGGATCTCGTCACAACGACCGACAATTTTGTACCGTCCCGGATCATCGGCGACTACAGCGTGGTCTACAAGGCGGAGGTCCACTCCGGCGGGACGAAGGTCCCCGTCAAGAAGCTCAACCTGGGTGCCTTCCAAGGGCTCCGGGAGTTCCGCGCCGAGATGGAAACCCTAGGAAGGAAACTAGTATCGGGATTTAGTGGGGAGCCCATTAGGGATTTGTTGTATTTAGAAAGACTCTTATGGCGCTTTTGGAAAGAAAGTGTCATCCGTCTTTTTTCTTTTATGGCGTTTTTTTTATAAAAGCCTTTTAATAACTATATTTTTTATTTTTTTAAAAAAGATATAATATTTTATAGCGCTTTAAACACAAAAGCGCCTTCCGTATTTAATATTTTACTGCGTTTTTACTAGCGCCATAATATTTCCGACTTATATAACAAACTTTGTAGTAGTGAATTAACAAGACATGGAAATTAATCCTTAGATTTTCCCTTTCTGTTGTACGTAATCCAAGGCCTTAGTTTTGGTGGAAGCTTATCACCCAACCTCATCCATAAAATCATTTCATTGGTCCCACGTCTCAGCTTTTACCCAATTCCCAAAATCCCCCACAAAATCAGCCTGTAGGACCCATGCACAACAACCAATCGGATTCCTCATCTTTAATAAACAATCCAATTCAATGGGTGCTAAGGTCACGGTTGATTTAAGCGCATTGAAAGCTCTCTCTGTTGCAGTCGGCCAATGGAAGAAGTCTTTCTTGGTGAGATCAACCAGGGGCCGTGTTATCAGCCCATAATTGCGGAAAAATTTGCGATAGTAACCGAATAATACCAGGAAACCCTGCAATTCTCTAACTGAGGATGCGCTTGGCCAAGAAGAGACAACTTCCACTTTCTCTAGATCCATGGCGACGTTAGGAGTGGACACGATATGTCCAAGAAAAGCCATTTCGGACTGCCCGAATAGGCATTTGGACGGCTTTGCAAAAAATCTTGATCTTTTAGCAACTGTAACGCCAGTTTTAGATGCTGACAATGCAATTCCAATGATATAATATAAATTAGTATATCGTCGAAAAAGACCACAATGAATTGACAGAGGTATGGTCTAAAGGGATCATTCATGATGGCTTGAAAAGTTGATGGGGGCATTGATAGCCCGAATGGCATCACTAAGAACTCATAGTGACCCGAGTGAGTGTGGAAGGCCGTTTTGTGGATATCGGCTGGTTCAACTCTAATTTGATGGTAGCCAGAGCGCAAATCAATTTTGGAAAAGATTGTTGCACCATGTAATTCGTCCAACAACTCGTCAACCGTTGGGATAGGATATTTGTCGAGAATTGTGATTTGATTTAGTTGACGGTAATCAACACACATCCGCCATGAATTGTCTTTTCTCTTTAAGAGCATGACAAGACTTGCAAAGGGGCTCGTACTAGGCCGTATAAACCCGGCTTGTAGGAGGTCCTGGGTTTTTTTTTCAATTTTGGTTTTTTATGGAAGAGGTATCTATAGGGGAGAATATTTGGTATTTTGGAGTGTGGAGTGAGGTTTATAGCATGGGTTCGAGTTCGATGAGGAGGCAAGGTTGTAGGTTCCTTGGAATATGGGCTGGAAGTTTTGTAGAGTGATCATTACTGGAGC
Organism: Fallopia convolvulus; assembly: GCA_964016875.1. Classification (NCBI taxonomy): domain Eukaryota; kingdom Viridiplantae; phylum Streptophyta; class Magnoliopsida; order Caryophyllales; family Polygonaceae; genus Fallopia; species Fallopia convolvulus. The sequence goes on from OZ024721.1 coordinate 54,332,292, forward strand.
TAGTGGTGGTTTAGGCTGATGTATTGTTGTAGACAAGAATGTAACAGCCCTATTTTACAACATTGGGTGTTACCGCCAGTGACCTCAGACTTTACCGTCCAAAGTCACCCAAGGCTTTTAGAATGATATAGAATAATTAAAATGCGGAATAAAACATAATACATAATGAGAAAAGGTGCTCCCGAAGGAGACTTGGTTCTTACAAAACATCTTACATTGTTTTCAAATATAAAGTTGTTCGGAATTGAAACGCACAACATACTTGTCCTTGAAACATAATGAAACTAAAGCAAAATGATAGAGAGGTACATCTTGAAATCCTTGTTCTTCCTTCGTCTTCGCTTCACTTCACGCCTTGCTGGGGTTCCTAGATTCTAACATAATTCGCGAGTGGCGATAGAATGCCAGGCAAAAATACGGAAAAGAAGAATTAGTCTAAGAGACTAAGCAAGCGGGAAGGGAACTTCCCGAGGGTATTTTGGGAATTTCAAATATTATCAAAGAGATATTAGGGTTGTGTTTACGATGGGGCTTATATGAATAAGCTTATTTATGTGGAGCTTTGATGGTTCAAAGGAGGGTGTATCTTTAGATCGAGATAACTCGATGAGCGATAGAAGAACTACTAGATTGTAGACTTCTTTAGGATTTCGAAAGTACGTTGGGAACTTTTATTAATTCATACAAGTGAAAACCTCTCGCGCCCTGAGCGGACCGAGAGCCGGATCGATCATTTGAGACCGGTCCGGTTTTGGTATCTTAAATATGCATTCGCACTTATCTTATATAGTGATGAAAGATATTCGACTTTGTTAATGACTTTTAATAGAGAGTGGTGGGACACGGATATTCCGAGCCACCCGAAGGAGAACTTCAATTCCCCGGCACTTAGCTAGAGTGCGCACAATCCCTCCTTGCAATCGGAGCGGATGGAGATCATGATCCCGAAAGTCGTATGGACGTACGACTTAGTAAGGTTATATAGAGGCGTCGGCTAACCCGCACCCCTTCCTAGTTTATTCAAAGTAAATCTCTGAACGAGATTGTAATCAATCAAGATAACAAACATACTAGCATATATAATCCTAACAAAGGAATCTAAAGCGTACTACGCTAACAATTGTCGTTATTTCTAGCAATCAATATTTCCTAGGTTCATTTTTATTTAAGCATACAATTTGTTCCCAACATCAAGGATTTTCACGAAATGGAATGTAAAGGTTGCAAGGGGAAATTCCACTTGCCTTAGTGTAACGAGTTCTAGCAAACGAGCCTTGACGAAACTTATGCGATTCCCTACTACGAGCGAGGATTCCGACCTATTGATACGGAAAATTACGAAAAGGCTCAAAATCATGATTTTCTCTCAAGGTTTGGATTATCCCTTATAATATTTTATAAGAGAGAAAGAGATTCTAAATTATTATAATAATAATTTAGAAAGTTATTTTCCTTAAAATAATAATATTCCTTTATTATTATTTTGGATTTGTAATATCCTTACTATTCTATAAAATATTTATTAGAAATAATTATTAAAATAATTATTAAAATTATCCTTTTTACTTCTTTATGATAATGAACTATTACTTTTAAATTTCCAATTATTCTTGGATGGACCTTATAATATTGACTACCTTATCTAAGATACTTTATTAATAATATTTTCTTAATAGAAAAGTATTTACCTACATAATCCTCTTTAAATAAAATGGTCATGTATATGCTCTCTCTCTCTCTACATGGAAGTTTTCCATAATTAGAATTTTCTAATTTCTTTATAAAGTAACTTACTAAAATTAGATTAATCTTACTTTATATTTATAATTTATTATTATAATATTATAGCTTATAAAAATAATATCTTCTTTATAGTTAGAAGATTTCTTTCATGCAAGTCATCCTTATGCTATAATAATCTCCTAGAATATTTGTAATATCTTACTTGATATTTTTATCCTAGAAATCATGTCTTATGAAAATCTCTACACCTAGAGATCATTAAAATATATTTTTCTTATAGATGACTTTTAGTACTATTTCCATTTATAGTAGCATATTTTCATGAAATCATTGTCTAAGTCAAACTATAGTTTTTAGATCTCAATCTTATTCTAAATCCAAGACTCATATGCTAATAATATATTATTTTATCATATCCTAATAATAGATGATATCTTATAATAACTCCCATATATAAAGATATGCTAAATTCATATTTTTATTGAATAACTATTTCGTTTCGTAATTTTATTTATTCACTCAATTTTATAAATCCTATATCTTTTATAGATTAGGCCATGCAACAACTTTTATCAACTTAGGGACTTTGTTAATTTCATATAAAAATGGTAATGGTTTTATTTACTAAACCCTTTTATTTCTAAGATCATATAATATGATATCACTTTTTGTATAAGTCATGCTCAACAATCTCTAGAGTTCTTATTTGATCTTAGATGTGATAATACTATAGATTTTGCATGTTACACTTATTTTATAAACACTTATTTGTATTTGTAAGAAACATGCATGTAATAAAATTCATGAATTTATCTATTTGTTTTTATTTAGTTTAAGTTACCAAGGTAAAAGAAATTTGTTTCTAGCTTTCCAACTAACAAGATCTTACTAACATATTTTTATTTCCTTATTTTCCTAAAATAATTCCTAATATCCTATAACCTTATAATTTTATAAATACACAAATTAGATAATAAAATTTTGGATAGAAATTATACTTTTGGGTATTCTGTTGATTACAGAATATAGGAGGAAGGCAGAGGAGGTGATCGGCGGACAGGGGCGGCGCGGCCAGGGGCTCCGGCGTCTTCGGCGTGGGCTCCGACGGGCTCGGCGGTGGCTCCGGTGGTCCGGTCGGGCAGGGAGGGTGGTCCGGCGGCTCCAAGGAGAAGAGAAGGAGGAAATTGAATGGTGTTTTGTGGTGTGTTTATGGACTTTGAAGGGAGAAATTAGGACTTGACAATGCTGATTTTTGAAGATTGAAGGTGCTCTTGCTAGTAGAGAGAGTAAAAGGCTTGAATGAGAGCTTGGGAGAGGCTTTTATAGACAACTTAGGGTGAGCTTGCAATCCATGGCTCAAGGTATGAACCAATGGAGGAAGAGGAGAGGTCCATGCATTGGTCAAGAGTGTGCTTCTTCCATGGTGATGAGAAGTGAGGTCACAAGGGGTGGTCAACAAGCAAGAGGGAGGTGAGAATGGCATGCAATGGGTGCCTTTCAAATCAACGTAACTCCATCAGACTTTAGTCTGATGTTCAAATTGGAAGAAGGGGCTTATTTGTTATAAGAGGAAAAGGTTAGGTTGAATGAACAAGAAATCACAATGGTCTAGCGGGATTTGGTGAGGGGCGTGTGAGGGTAGAGTGCAAGAGGTCTCGGGTTCAAATCCCGGCTCTTGCATTCTTTTTGCAAAGCTTGTAAATTGGATTCTTAGGCCTTTGTATAATCTATTTTATGAAGTAAAATCAATTTCTTATTTTTATCTAATGCTCTTTTTATTAATTTACCTCACTTATTAATCTATGTCCCTCAAGTTATTTTATTGCATTTTTATCTATTTTAATTTTCTTTGATAAACTCTTTCAAAAGAAAATAATAGAAATTAATTTGATTTCTAGAAATTAGAGGAAAATAATGGATAATAAATATTATATAAAAAAAAAACTTGGAATATCGCGGATATTACAAAGAATTGGAAAAAGTTGTTGCCAAGGTGATCATACCATGGCTTAATGCCTTGTAACTTGTGCTTCTTACCATCTATTTTGAAGGTCGTTCTGATTGGCCATCACAATGTTGAGAGAGGCCAACCATTTGATGCCAAAAACAACTTTTGCTCCCCCATAGAGAATGGGTAGAAGTCCTGGGTTATGACAAAGCCCGGAAGTTGTTGGGAGACATTAGGGCAAAACTAATTGAAGGAGACAATCTCCCCTTTCCCAATAGTCACGCCAAATCCAAGGACTTCATGGGTAGGAAGCTGCAACCCCTTTACCAACTTTTCTGAGATAAAATTGTGCGTTGACCCGCTATCCACTAGAACTAAGACCGACCGGTCATGCAATTTAGCACGGAGCTTCAATGTGGTGGCCTGGTTGGCTATCTAGTGGAATGATATCTCAGTCACGCCTTATTCTGCTTATGGAATTTCGAATATCGGGCCCCATCTTCTTCACCCTCAAGGTAAGATTCGTCGATCTCCCCGGAGCATTCCATGTGAGAAAACGTCGGTTTGCACTGATGACCTGGCGAGTATTTGTTCCCACATCTATAACAAAGACCCTTTTCCCTTCTTTGAGGTCGTTCATCCCCTATTTTGGCTGGAACAAAGGTGTTGCTCGTTGACCGAGTCTGAGGCGTAGAGTTATAATTTGGAGGTGTGGATTGATTTGGAAGGAGTTGTGGGTAATTGGAATTGGATCGGAAAGGTTGATTGGGCATGTTACAGTAAAAAGAGGTTTTTGGGCCTTTTTGGCCTAATTTGGACTCAAATTCTATGACTAAAGATGCAGCCTTAAAGACATATGGAGGTTTATGAATTCGAACCTCAGATTTCAGCTCTTCCTTCAATCCCGCGATAAAAGCACCGAGAAGGGAACTTTCTGGTCAGTTCGGTATTCGGCCTGCCCGCCTAGCGAAATCCATTCGATACTCCGCTACGGAACTGACTCGTTTGATGGAGCACAAATACTCATCCGGGTTTTGGAACTTAGGCAGTCTATAGTGCTCCTGGAAGACTCAAACGAGATCTTCCCAAGTTAGAATTTCTTCCTTTCCATTGACCCATGTGTATAGGTCAAGAGCATCGCCTTCCAAATACATTGCGACAACTTCGACTTTCATGTCATCGGAGACGTCGTAGTAATGAAAGTACTTTTCGGCCCTATGAACCCATCTGTGCGGATCACCCCCGTTGAACTTCGGGAAGTCGATATTTGCCCTTAGTTTCCGATGAGGTTGGAAACTCCTATTATTGTCATTGTCTTCATCACGATCATCACACCAGTGATTACGATTTTGATCGTAGGCTTGCATGCGGACTCTCGGACTACCACGTAACTCGCCCCGATGTGAACCCTCGGGAGTCCCGTTGTTGGCTGGATTTTGACCGGTGGGTTGTGCATTGGCTTCCAAAGAGGCGAACTCGGCAGCTAACCCATCCAAAACTTCAAGACGGGAAGAAATGACAGCCAATTTTTGTGCCATATCAGGATTTGATGGGGAGGCGGGAGGTAGAGGGGGGGGGGGTGGTGGATCTTGGTGTGTTGAAGAATTTCGGGTTTGTACCATGATGGATCCAAAAGCTCAGATACCAAATTGTTAAAACCCACTCAAGTGATTAGCTTGAGGAAACCACTAAAGGCAAGAACTCAGCCTAGAGGAATTATGCAGGAGAATTTCCACGTTTTCAAATTTGATTAATTAATAAAAACTGATTACAGAACTGACTTGGATCGGCTTAAATAGAAAAAGACAAGTGATACTAACAACTTCCTAATTCACTCGTCCATTAAAACTGACCATAACTCCATTAACTAGAAACTAGGACCTAACTTCTAACCACTTTGACTGACTCAACTGAACTGGACTGAAATTTGATGATACTTTTTGTCATCAAAAAGTTGTCATCAAGACATTTTGATGATACTTGTGATGATAGTTGATGACAATCAAACTGTCATCAAGTAGTGATGACGGTTGATGACGGTTCAAACTATGTCATCAATAATTTTTTGTTGACACTTTGAGTGGTAACACATATTTGATGGCACAAGAAAAAAATTGTATGTGATGACACATATTTGATGATGCTAAAAAATTGTGATGATACATATTTGATGACAACTTTGTTTTTTATGTGTGATGACGGTTGTTTTTATATGGTTGAATGCGTTTGCTAATACTTTTTGTTATCAAAAAGTTGTCATCAAGACTTTTTTATGACACTTTTTACATTGGATTACACTTTTTTGTCATAAAAAAAATTTCATCTAGGCATTTGATGATACTTTTTGTCATAGAAAAATTGTGATGACAGTGACGACGGTTGTTTTTATGTGGTTGAATACGTTTGATGATAATTTTTGTCATCAAAAAGTTGTCATCAAGACATTTTGATGACACTTTTTACCTTTTATTACACCTTTTGTCATCAAAAATTTGTGATGACAGTGAAAAAAATGTGATGACAGTGATGACGGTTGTTTTTATGTTTTTGAATGCCTTTGATATACTTTTTGTTATAAAAAAAGTGACATCAAAACATTTTGATGACACTTTTTACATTTTATTACACTTTTTGTCATCAAAAAATTGTGATGACGGTGAAAAACAATTATGATGACGGTTATAAAGTGATGATTGTGATGATGGTCAACGTCGGCCAACGGCCGGTCAACGCCGGTCAACGGTCAGTCAACACCGGTCAACAGACGGTCAACGATCGAGTCAACTCGGTCAACGACCGACTCAACCCGATCAATGTGTAACACCCCTATTTTACAACACTGGGTATTACCGCCAGTGACTTCAGACTTTACCGTCCAAAGTCACCTAAGGCTTTTAGAATGATATAGAACATTAATAATGCGGAAATAAACATAATTCATAATATGAAAAAGATGCCCCCGAAGGAGACTTGGTTCGTACAAAACATCTTACATTGTTTTCAAGCTTAAAGTTACTCGAAAATGGCAAAAACCATCTTGTTCTTGAAACAAAGCGGAAACTAAACAAAAAATGAAATGATAAATACATCTTGAAAGTTCTTGATCTTCCTTCACTTCACTTCACCTCACGCCTGGTTAGTGTTCCTGGATTCTGACATAATTCGCGAGGGGCGATAGAATGCCAGGCAAACATGCGGAAAAGAAGAATTAGTCTAAGAGACTAAGCAAGCGGGAATGGAACTTCCCGAGGGTATTTTGGTACTTTCAAGTCTTATCGAAAGAGATATTAGGGTTGTGTTTACGATGAGGCTTATTTATGTGGGGCTTAATAATACGAAGGAGAGCATATCATAAGCGGAGATAGCTCGATAACGGGAGAAGAGCTACTAGATTGTAGACTTCTTTTAGAATCGAAAGTATGTTGGGAACGTTATTAATTCATACAAGTTAAAGACCTCTCGCGCCCTGAGCGGACCGAGAGCCGGATCGATCATTTGAGACCGGTCCGGTTTTGGTATCTTAAATGTGCATTGGGCACTTATCTTATATAGTGATGAAAAAGTATTTGATTTCATTAATGATTTTTAATAGAAAGAGGTGGGACTCGGATGGCCCGATCCACCAAGGGAAAAACTCAGTTTCCCGGCACTTAGCTAGAGTGCGTTCATCCCTCTTTGCAATCGGAGTGGATCGGATCATGATCCCGAAAGTCGTACTTCAAACACGTAGGCACTTACGACTTAGTAGGGTTATATAGAGGCGTCGGTTATTCCGCGCCCCTCACTAGTTTATTCCATGTTGATCTCTGAACGAGACCAGAACAACCAAGGCCAACAATCATACTAGCATAAATAGTCCTATCAATTAATAATAGCGAACTATACTAACAATGGTCGTTATATCTAGCAATCGATATTTCCTAGGTTCATTCGTTATTTAGCACGCAAGTTGTTCCCCACATCGAGAATTTCACGAAGATGAGTATAAAAGGTCACAAAGGGGAATTTCCACTTGCCTTTGCTTTTGCGAGTTCTAACAATCGAGCTTGACGGAAATATTTGATTCACGACTTCGAGCGAGAATCCCGACCTATCGACACGGAATTTACGAGCGAAACTTTAATTATGAATTCCTCCTAAAGTTTGGATCCTCTCTTATAATACTTTATATAAGAGAAATGGAATTCTAAATTATTACGATAATAATTTAGAAAATTATTTTAAAATAATAATATTCCTTTATTATTATTTTGGCTTTGTAATATCCTTTTTGATTCCATAAAAATCTATATTCAATATTATTAAAATAATCCTTTTTAACTTCACTTGCTAATTCCTTTAATATAATTTAAGCAAGTATAATTTCATAAAAATATCATACTTTATCTAAAAACGTATTTTTCTTTTAAAATGTACAATTCTTATTAAGCTTTAAAGAATCTACTTTAACCTTTTGACATATCTATCTTAATTAAAATCTTACTTTTAAATTTTCAATTATTCCTTAGTGAACTTTAGAATATTATTTCCCTTATCAAAATACTTTATTAATAATATCCCCTTAATTGAATTTTATTTAATCATATAATTCTCCTTAAATGAAGCTAATAGACTTATAATCTATTTTCTTGGAAGTTTTCATAATTAGGACTTTCTATTTTCTTTATAAGGTAACTTCCTAAAATTAACATATATTAAATTAATCTTATTTATTTTATTCCTATAGTTCTTTTCACATTATATGGCTTATAAATTATCTATGATCATAGCTTATAATATATGATCATGGCTTATAAAATATAATCATGGCTTATAAATATAATCATAGCTTATAAATATAATATTTCATACTTATAGTCCATTATTATAATATTTTAAGGTATAAAATAATATCTTTTTACCCACTTAATCATATAATATCTTTTTAAATGCTAGAATATATCTTTATTATTTTATCCTCTTATCATGCTTACTTTAAGACGACATGTAATATTTATATTATATTAAGTCCTTTTTCTAGTACTTTTCTTATGTGGAAAAATTCCAATTACTTAATATAGCATACTTTCCATGTATGAGAGATAATAATAAATTCTATTATTTATGTAAATGATTTTCCCATGTCCTAGAATATTATTTCACAAAACTAGGAGTATGCAACTTATTTATTTATATCTAAATTAGTAATAATAATATCTTTTCTATATCTTACAATATCTTTTTATGCAAGACATCTTCATAAATAAACAATATATTATATATCCATTTAAAATCACAACTATTATATTCATAATAATTCTTATGTCTTGTAGGAAAAATCTCTACACATTAGAGATAGATAAAACTAATATTTTATTATCCATAATATTTGTAATATATCTATCATCATTATTAAAGTCATATATCTTAAATTCCTCTATACTTAAAGCTATGCCACATTATGACTTGTAAAAGATTATTTCTTTTAAATAGACATTTTATAAAAATGCTTTTTCATAAGGGTCCTTTAATATTATCCATATAAACATGTCTTGTACCATATATTATAATATCATATGATAAGATTTTCAATACGTTATTTAATTTATTTAACTTCTCCTTTCAACTAAACCAAATCTTCAAATAATATTTTCATTAAGTGATAACTTTATTAATATAACTATCATTAATATCATTCTATTCATAAACTTGTTATTCTCTATACTTAGAGATAAGTAACATAATTTTGGTATAAATAATATTATCCCTTTATAAAAAAAAATAACATTCTACATAAAACTATAATCCATATACTACAAATTTCATAACAATATTTTTATAAGAGCTTCTTAAAATCTATTTAAAATAATCATGTCTTACAATATTAAAATATGATATAAATTAAATCTTCTAGTAGGATCAAAATTAACTAAAATAATTATAACTTTTTTTTCCTAATTGATTTACTTCTTCTCTACAACTAACAAGATTTCTATTAATATTTCTTATAAAAATATTCTCATATGCTAATAATTATTAAGGGACTTATTTATTTTATTAAGGTAATCTAAATCAAATATTTTATATTATAAGATAGAGTTTGGACCTTTCTTCTACAGAACAAAGTTCTGTACACAGAAGAGGAGGCTAAGGGGGCGGCGGCACACAACCAGGCAGGGACGACGGCGGCTCGGCAGTGCTCCGGCGGGACGTCGGACGGCGCGCGGTGGAAGGCAGGAGCAGGGGTGGCGTTGGCGGTCTCCAAAAGGGGAAAAAGAGGAGTGTTTGGTGGTGTTTTTAATGGAGGAAAAGACTTTGAATGGGCTGATTTTTCTTTGACAATTGAAAATAATCTAGCAAGAAGGAGAAGGATGGTTTGAAGTGTGAGTGAAATGGTGAAGGGGAGCCCCTTTTTATAGCCAAAGTGGAGGAGCTTGGCAATCCATGTCCATGGCTATGGACCAATGGAGGAGGAGGAGGAGCTTCACAATTGGGCAATGGTGTGCTAGTTGGTGGTGATGGAAGGATGATGCAATAGAAGGTGTCTTGTAAGCCAAAGGAGAAGGTGGAGAACATGCATTGCTCCCATGTCAAATCACTTTGACTTGTTTGGAGAAGAAGACTCAAAAATTGATATAAAATTAAAAGAGTGGGGTAAATGGCAAGAAAGTCACATTGGTCTAGCGGAAGAGGGGATGGGCGTGTGAGACGGGATTGCAAGAGGTCTCGAGTTCAAGTCCCGGCTCTTGCATTCTTTTTGTTGAATTTTCATTGTATTTTTACTAGCTTGTTGTACCTCTTTTTATTTACTAAAACCGAAATTATGATGAACTTTTAAATGCTTTTATTTATTCATAACCCTTATAATGCCTTCTTGCAATTTATTTAATTTTAATTTACGTACGAATCTCTTTTTACAGAGCAAAAGGGTTATATATAAAATATATTTAAAGATTCTCCTTTATAAGAGAAAGAATTATAAAACTATATTATATTGGATTTAACGTCTTGGAATATTGCGGATATTACATTTATAACACTTTTATATTTTTATTGAGACAATTATACAAATAATTAAACTCTTTGTTCAAGAGAAGATATTTAGATAGGTATCCGACTTGCATAATATACTTAATTAAATTCTTAATTGTCATTGTAGTAACTTTTGTATCCTTTCATAACATAGTATGAAATTATAAAGTTTATTAAGTTCTCTATTTTAGAGAAAAAAAATTATTGGGGATATTTATCCATTTTATTTTATTTAGAATTTAGCGGATATTACACAATGACCGATTCAACTCGGTGGGAGTGAGGTGGGGCTGGGTGATGGGGCGTTTTTGCTATTTACCTAATTTTCACACCCTCCTTAATATCCACCTAATTAGCTTTTTTTTTGCTATTTACTTAATTAAGCCAAATATCTTTATATCGACAATCTATCTATAACTATATATTAAAGATATACCTTTTCGAGCCACAAGAACGATTCTGGCCCCACCTTATATTTACAAAATTAATTTTATTCCTAATATTTTAGCTTTTTCTGTAACACCCTTATTTTACAACATTGGGTATTACCGCCAGTGGCCTCGGATTTTACCATCCAAAGTCACCCAAGGCTTTTAGAATGATATAGAATAATAAAATGCGGAATTTAAACATGCTTATGTAAATAAAAGATGCTTCCGAAGAAGACTTTGTTCTTACAACCCAAATCACATCATTAAAACTTGTTCGGAAATTACAATTCATAAAAGAAACTGTCTTTAAAACATAATGTAAATAAACTAAAGGGAGATTTGATTACATCTTGAAACTTCTTGCCCTTCCTTTGCTCTTCACCTTATACCTTGTGATTAGTCCTAGGTTCTGACATAATTCGCGAGGGGCGAGAATATGCCAGGCAAACATGCGGAAAAGAAGAATTAGTCTAAGAGACTAAACAAGCGGGAATGGAAACTTCCCAAGGGTAATTCGGTAATTTGAGTAATGGCGAGTAAGATAACAACGGGTTGTGTTTTACGATAGGGTTTATTTATGTGGGGTTTAATGGTACGAGGGAGAGCATATCTTTAAGCGAAGATAGCTCGTTAATCGAGAGAAGAACTACGAGATTGTAGACTTCTTTTAGAATTGAGATTATGTTGGGAACGTTATTAATTTATACAAGTTAAAAACCTCTCGCGCCCTGAGCGGACCGAGAGCCGGATCGATCATTTGAGACCGGTCCGGTTTTGGTATCTTAAGTGTGCCTTAGGCACTTATCTTATGGTGTCGAAAAGTATTCGATTTCATTAATGATTCTTTTAAAAGGGTGGGGGCTAGGATGGCCCGATCCACCAAGGGGAAACCCTGTTTCCCGGCACTTAGCCAGAGTGCGCTCATCTCTCCTTCCAATCAGAGCGGATAGGATCATGATCCTGAAAGTCGTACTTCAAACACGTAGGCACTTACGACTTAGTAAGATTATATAGAGGCGTCGGTTATTCCGCGCCCCTTACTAGTTCGTTTGACGTGATCTCTGAACGAGATCATAACAACCAAGGTCACAACCATACTAGCATAAATAGTCCTATCAAACGATAACAACGAACTATACTAACAATGGTCATTATATCTAACAATCGATATTTCCTAGGTTTATTTGTTACTTAGCACACAAGTTGTTCCCAACGTAGAGAATTTCACGAAACGATAAAAGGTCACAAGGGGGAATTTCCACTTGCCTTAGTTCTGACGATGACGGATTTAGTGATAAGACGGAGGTGTGGTTTGTAACCTCGAATGAGAACCCCGACCTATCGACACGGAATTCATGAACGGTTCTTAAATACGAATTCTTTCAAGGTTCGGATTTCTCACATGTACTTAGTATAAAAATGGAATTCTAAATTATTATGATAATAATTTAGGTGGCTAAATTAAAATAATAATTTTCCTTTATTATTATTTTAATTTCATAATATCCTTTTATTCCTTTAAAACAAAACTCATTGATTATTCAAAATAGTTTCTTTATTCTCCACCATATAAGAAAATGTTATTTAAAGTCATTTCTTCTACAAGGAATATTTTATCAACAATGCATTCTTAATAAACTCTTATATAACTATAGGAATCACATTAAAAAATAGAAATACGATAATACTAGGTTATTTCTTAGTAACTTTCCATAAATAGAAATTCTTATTTACTATATAAGGTAAGCTTTCTAAAACTATCATAATATAAAATAAATATTCTTATTTATTTTATTTCGAAATTTCTTCCCATAATTTATCTATAGTTATATGATCATGGTATAAAATATTTAATCTTCTCCTTATAGTATATTTTGATGATATTCTAAGCCCCAAAATAATATTTTCCTATATTTTACAATATCTTTCTAGGTGAGATATTTTTATATACTTAGCAATATAAGGTTATAATTTATCTTGTAATTATTTTATTGTCATAACTCTTGTACTTGCAATAAAGGTTTATGCCATATAGAAAATTCTTTACACTTAGAATTAAATGAAACTAATATTAAATTAAATTATTAATATAACTAACATTGCTCTACTTAATTTCATAAAATTTTGATATCATCTACTCTTAGAGCTTAGTACCATTATACTTAGAAAAATCATATATTTTTATAAGGGTCATATTTAACATTGAGATAAATTCATAGGCTACTAAATTCATGAAAATACTTTTATAAGGTCTTCTTAGAATTTATTTAAATAATAATGTCTTTACTAATCATATCATAATATAATAATTTAACCATAGTTTATTTAATGGATTTATTCCCTTCTTCCAACTAGCAATATTTACATAACATTTTTATAAGTCTTAAAAATTTTGCAAAATAATCCTATTTAGTCTTCTTAATATTACTAGCACATTTTAATAACATAAATAAAATAAAATAAAATAAAAATAGGGTTATAAGATTATACTGTTGTTTGCCTGTGTTATAGAACACAGGAGAAGAGGAGGCAGGGAGGGCCGGCGGTGAGGGGCGACACTAGGGGAGGCTCCGACGAGCAGGGGCGGCGCACTGGAGGAGGTGGCAGCCGTCGGTGGAGGCACCGGTGGTCAGGTGCGGTGGCCGGCGGTCCAAAGGAGGGAAAAGAGGAGCTCTTTGGTGGGATTTTTGAAGGAAGACTCAAGCTTGAGGGGCTGATTTTTGGGGGATTTGAGAGCAAATTTGTAATGAGAAGAAGAAGGAATGAGAGGTGTGAGTTCCATGGCTGATTTGATGCCCCTTTTATAGGCCAAGAGATGGAGCTTGAGATCCATGGCCATGGGGGAGGGCCAATGGATGAAGAGGAGGATGAATGGTGATTGGGGAGGGTTGTTGGATGGTGATGCAAGCTTGGTGATGTCATGGGGCTAGAGTTGTAGAGTATGGAGGGAAGAAGAGCATGCAATGGCTCCTTTTGTTTTTACGTCAGATGCATCAAACAAAGTCTGACTACTTTTTGAAGAAGAAGAAGAAGAAGGTTTATTATAAAAAGGGTGGGTAAAAGTGTAAGCAATTGCAAATGGTCTAGCGGATTAAGGAGGTTGGGCGTGTGAGTGTAATGCAAGAGGTCTCGGGTTCAAGTTCCGGCTCTTGCATTCTTTTTGTTAGATTTTTAAAGGGATTTTTATGCCTTAATGTAATACCTTTTTATTTAAATAAAATCAAGCTTTTATAAGGTATTATTTTTACTTGATGCCTCTTTATTTATTCAAAACTCCTACAACATTATATTAGAATTTTCTTGAATTGAATTTACTTGAAAATTCTCTTTTAAAAGAGAAAGTAGAGGTTATTATGATATATTAAAATTCTCTCTTTATTTTGAGAAAAGTATTTATAAAAATTAAATATTATATTATTTTTGGTTTAAAAACCTTGGAATATTGCAGATATTACATTTTCTTATTAAATTCTTTTTTAACTATTTAAATCTATCTTTAACATCAAACAAATATCTATTTAGTATAACAATATCTTTTGACAACTTTCTTATACAAATATTTAAAATTAAAGATAACAAATTTAAAATATTTTAAAATAATTATAAATATCTTTTATCTTTTAGCATGATATCATTTCACAAATTTATTTATAGATATATATATATATATTATTTTATAATAAAAAAATTAATGATAAATACTTAGAATGTTTAAAAATAATAAAAATGGTAATATAGTTTTTAATAGATATATTGAAATATTTGATAATTTCTAAATTAATGTAGATAGAAAGTAACAAAAAATATAATATTTAATCTTATCTAATCTTTACTTTATCGAGCCACAAAAGAGTTTGGCCCCACCTCATGAAAATAAATTATTTTCTATAAATAAAATATTTTATCTTTATCTTTCATATTTTATCATATCTTATTTATTAATTTAATTATTATTTTATGTAAATCTTATCTCTTTCATATTCTAATATAGAAATATTTTTTTAAAGATGTTATCTTTTTTTAAATTAAATATTTATGAAATATCATCAAGAAAAAGGAGAAATGTACATTATTTTACCTTAATGATCTTTTTTATTCTCAACATTAAACTTAATAATTTATATTTTATTTGTTTTATTTGATACCAAAAAATAAAAAATTTGTACATTGTAAAAGCAATAAATTACTTACATTAATTTTTATATTATATTTTTATTTAATATTTATAAAATACCGAAACATAGTGCACGACGGGTATAAGTAGTATTGGTAGGATAAAAATTCATATTTTGAAATAATTAATTTAGGAAATTAGCTCCGTAAAAAATAAAAAATCGAAAATCTTTTCCAAAGCTGAATTTTGTAGGGCCATGATCTCAGACTTTATTAACGAGATCTCAAAAAATAAAATAAAAAAAAAAGTAAAAAATCTTTGATATAGAAAAAATGCATAAATAAAGCATGATCTCAAACTTTATTAGCATCATCTCAAAATGGAAAGCGTAGATTTAGTATGATTGTATTCTCTATATCAATTATTTAATTTGATTCTCTACATTAATACAATATCACCAAAATAAACTTCTTTTTTTTTTTTGGTTGAACCAAAATAAACTTCTTATCCTCGTGATTACTCTTCCAATGGCTACTAGTCGCATCATGATCCCGCTAGTGATGATCTTGGCCTGCATCATTCTACACAACAATTCAGTTGATGGAGGAAATCTATCAGAATACGCGAATAAACCCAAAGGAACACTCAAAACTCTAAAGGTTAACAATCTAAAATGTTACTATTTTTCGCGATGAAAATCCTTATTACTTAGTTCATTTAAATTGGTAGATGTTACTTTTTTTTTTTTTTTTTTTACTAGAAGCAAGATGGTGATGTAGTCGATTGTGTTGACATCTATAAACAACCTTCTTTGGATCATCCTCTTCTCAAGAATCACACCATACAGGTTAATTCTTATGGTATATTGTTGCTAGCCCTGTTGTTAATTGTTGTGTAATCTTACCATACGAATTGCCAATTTTATTCGTTTTCTCATTGAAGCACCCTTCACTTGCTCAAAACAACCTCTTTCAACGTAACGTTTCGCATTCGAGCTTTTTAAACGTTCCCGAAAATGAGCGATGTCCAAACGACACTGTTCCTATCCGAAGACCCTTCAAGGATGAATCCGTTAGAGCCGTTCTATTTCCTTCAAGACACGCTAATCACAACAACAGCGTAAATGAGTTGTCTGGCACAATTCATAAGGTAGGTGGAACATTTTCTCTTTGTTTGGCTTTAAGTTGTGTTTGGTAACTGATGAAATGAGAATGTTACAGTATGCATTGTATTCTTTAAAACATACCGAACGCGACCGGAGTTTCCGCAAAGATCAATGTTTGGAGGCCCTCTACCCAAAACGTAGATTTCAGTGCTGCCGAGATTTGGGCAGGCTATGTCCCTAACAACGCCGTGGAGACAATAGAAGCAGGATGGATGGTAATTAATTATGATTAATTGTATATGTATGATGGAATATAATCATATGTTAAAGTTTGAGTTTGATTGAATATCGTTTCATTACAGGTCTATCCAAACAAGTACGGTGACAATGAGCCCAGATTGTTCATACATTACACCGTGAGTATTTTCTATACCTAATATTATACCATTTATATATAGAGAGATATTAATTAATTACATACTCCTTAAATGCTTTCAGAATAATGAGTACAAATCAGGTTGTTATAATAGCGAGTGCAAAGGATTTGTGATAGTGGATTCTTCATTTTGTCTAGGCTGCAAACTCGCTCCCCATTCTATCTACAATGGAGATCAATTTGAGATTAAGTTGGCCCTAGTACAGGTATATATCATTTTTATCCATTTTAGTACTATAAATCAATAAATAGATAATTACACGTAGACCTTGCTACACTTCTTAACAATAAGCACTTTATATTAAAAAACAATGCTTATTTGTCTTAAAATATGTGAAAAGTAATTATATTTCATATTTTTCAAGATAAATAAACAATGTTTTTAACAAAAAAAGTACTTAGCAAGGCCGTACTCCTTATATTTTGCATTCGTACAGGATTCAATGAGCAATGAATGGTGGGTGGAGTACCAAGGCAAACGGGTCGGATACTGGCCACGTCAATTGTTTCCTGGAATAAGTCAAAAAGGAGGAGTCAACGCTATCGAATGGGGAGGGGAAGTTACAGAGCCACCAAACTCCGCTCGTCCCACATCGACACATATGGGAAGTGGGCATTTCCCCGAAGAGGGGTCCGGGAAAGCTGCCTACTTTCAAGATATACAATTTCGGAACAGTAATTTTCAGTATTTGCAACCTGATCCTGCAAATCTTGAAACTATACTTTCGCACCCACGATGCTATCGTGTTAGCCAAATTTTTGGAAATGGTGAAGGTCATCGTATCAATTCGCACTTCTATTTTGGGGGTCCAGGAGCAGATGCACCGGGTTGCAATGTTTGATCTTAGTTTAATTATCAGTTTTCATACATGATTACTTGGACATACTATGAATTTAATTTGTGTGAGAGTGTAAAATCCCCCTTAGGGTTGCCTTGTATTGATTCACAATATTTATAGAGTACAGAGACTTGTATGGTAAGTTACATCATTTACATAAATATAATATACGTTATCACACCCCCGCAGTCGAAACGGGGTGAGACCTAACAGTGAGACTGTCTCTAAAATCTAGAAAAAGTGAACGAGGCAAACCCTTTGTGAAAATGTCAGCATACTAATAAG
The DNA here is from genome assembly GCA_964016875.1 of Fallopia convolvulus. Classification (NCBI taxonomy): domain Eukaryota; kingdom Viridiplantae; phylum Streptophyta; class Magnoliopsida; order Caryophyllales; family Polygonaceae; genus Fallopia; species Fallopia convolvulus. The sequence goes on from OZ024721.1 coordinate 54,350,204, forward strand.
CAAATGGGACATGGAGGACTTTTACATGACCAAGAGTAACCTTATCTCGAACAAAATGAATATCCAGCTCAATATGCTTGGTACGTTGATGTTGTACCGGATTAGTAGAAAGATATGTGGCTGAAATGTTATCCGTGTAAACCAGACTAGCGCGAGACAACGGACAATGAAGTTCAAGATTAGTATGGTTATCTCTTGTATTTTAGGCATGATTTGAGTGTGTTTAGGTTAGTTTTGAGCATAATTGTAATATGAAGACCGAAGACACGATTTGAAGAATTGCAAGAGTTTTGAAGACAAGTGTTGATTTGGAGTTGTTTTGACGCCATTTTCTTGTGACGCATCGTTCGGGAGCTACGGTGATCGGATGAAGCTGAAATTGGTATCATTGGAAAGCTAACTCGAAAAGCTACAATTCATGTTTTACAGCGAGTTCAAATTCCAACTCTGAGTGGGTCAAAACCACCTCCGAAGGTAACACCAGAAAGCTGTCAGAAGAAGGCCCGCGACCGTGGAATCCTACCGCGCCCGCGGTGATGTCCATACGGTTTCCCGATCGGAGATCCATGGAGCCGCCGTTTCCGCGACCGCGGATTCCTACCGCGCTCGCGGTGGCTGCGCTATCTTGTATTTTGTTTTCTTTTTATCTTTTCTCTTTCGGAACTCATTATAAAAGTCTGAGGTTTTTAGGTTACGAGACATTCTATTCCATAATATCAGATTCATAGTTTAGTTTAGACCTAGTTTTGTATTTCATTGATGGGGACTTTAATCTTGGGGTTTATTCATCAGTGAAGCATTGATTTATGATTTCGTAAGGTTTTCGGTATTGATTTCTTTCCCTTGATTAATATCTTTTCTCTCTGTGCTTAATTTCATGATTATCAATTGATTTCACTTGGTGCGCAACTTGTTGAATTTGATTGATATTCTACAGTTTGATTAGGTTTGAATCATTGTCTATGTGATCTTACTTGATCTATGGAATAACTTAATTTCTAGGACCGTGGACTAGGAATTGAGAAAGAGATTTGATTGTTTGTTCTTGCAATTGACTCGTAGCTTGATTGTTTGAATCGATATCCTGCATATCCTTGTTCTCTATGCTAATTCTAGGTTAAGCGTCCTTGCCTAGGATTAAAGAATTGCTTGGACCGTGGACTTGCGATTGTTAATGATCAGGATAGGAATTAATCTTGGGTGTGAATGAAATCAAAGGAAAAAACCAATGATCAAATGACTTTATCAATGTGAATCTGCTGGATAAACTTGTTTGCTTCTCTTAATTTGAATACTTGTTTTGTTTATTAGTTTGTTAGATAGTTTAGATAGATCAAACTATTTCCAAAACCCCTTTTTCCTTAAGTTGATAAAAATATTGAAACTAGAAGCCTCAGTTCTCTTGGGTTCGACCTTACTTGCATACTATACTTACTCTGTAATTTTGGGTAATTTACTTTTGATCTCGGCATAACGACTTTAGCCAGGTCAAATTTTAGGCAAATTCCCGACTCAGCAGGGCAATGATGTCACGGCGTAGACGCTCAGAAGAAGCAGTAAGCAGAATGTCATCAACATATAATAACAAGTATCCAGTGTCAGGACCACGGTGCAGAATGAATAAAGAGGAATCATTCTTGCTGCTAGTGAAACCAAGACGCAATAAGAAGGAAGCGAACCGTTGGTACCATGCCCGGGGTGCCTGTTTCAGGCCATATAAAGACTTCTTCAGACGACAGACATGTGTGGGGCGAGCAGAGTCTACAAATCCCGGTGGTTGAAACATGTAAATTGTCTCCTTAAGATGTCCATGTAGAAATGCATTCTTGACATCAAGTTGATGAACTTGCTAAGAACGAGAAACTGCCAAATGCAACACAGTTCGGGTTGTAGCCGGCTTAACAACCGGACTAAAAGTCTCATCAAAGTCAACACCAAGCTCCTGAGATCGACCATCTTTATAGCGCTCAAGAGACCCGTCGGACCGAAATTTGTGGCGAAAAAGCCACATACATCTCACCACATCTGCCTCCGAAGGACGAGGCACCAGTTCCCACGTTCCATTACTAATAAGGGCACGATACTCATCGGCCATGGCAGCAGACCAGTTTGGGTCAAGAAGGGCGGTTTTATGAGAGGATGGTAATGGGGAAATAATCGGTTTTGGTTTTGTGGTGATAGTATTAAGGTCAAGTATGGTCCTTGGTTTGATTATTCCGGCCTTGGATCGGGTGGTCATAGAGTGGGTATTTGGGAGAGGTGGCGAGGTCGGCGAGGTAGAATGGGGCTCGGGATGCGAAGGAGGGGTACTGGGGGCGGAGCGCGACCGCGGTTTGGTAAGCAGCACCCGCGGGAAGAGGGGCCAAGTTTTTGGAGGCGGACCGCGACCCCGGCGCGGAGAGCGTGCCCGCGGTGACTGGGTTTGAGCCGGGTGAAGAGCTCTGTGACGGAGGACGGGGAGAACTCGATGCACTTGAGACCGGCGAGTCAACATGCGGGAAAAGACAAAGGGGGGAATGGAGTCAGATGCGGAGTGATTAACCGAATTGGTTTGACATGCAAAAGGAAAGACAGAGTTGTCGAACGTGACATGATGGGAAATGATGACTCGATTAGTAGACAAATCGAGGAAAATGTAACCTCGGTGATTGTCCGGGTAACCTAAGAAGACACACGGGGTGGATCGGGGTTGAAGTTTTGTTGACGGGCCTTCACTCAAGACAACAAATAAATTTATAGTCAAGACCCCGCTGAGTATAGGGGAGTCAGGACCGTTCCACGAGAAGCAAGGTTGTTCGTCTATCGACTACTAAAAATCAAACAAAAGCAAGCAAAACACTCACAAGCAGCCTCGTTAACGACGTTGTCAGGGTCGTTAACGAACCACTGTAAACAAAAAGACTCAAACTATCGACCTAAACAATTCGGTACCGAGGCTAGGAACTCATTAACGAATATCTCTTAAGAAAATTCAAATAAAAACAAAGATCTAGGACTAGGGACACCACAACATAATCATGCATATAAACTCGTAAGAAGATGAGATCATGCCTTTAAACAGATAAATTTATCAACTTTCGTTGAATATCAAGTAAATTAACCTACTTTCGTAACCCAATTCACTCAATTGCTTGTTTTGGATCTAAAGCTTGAAACTTTCGTATTCAAACAATATCAAACTTCAAGTTACCAACTTTCTCTTTCAATCAAGTCAACAACTTAAATTACCTCGACTTTCACCTCGGTATAAACACAACAAACAATCTCAATAATGGATAAAAGACTTTCAACACACAATCTTACTCACCAAACATGCATAACTATGCCGGGCTTAACCCCGACCCTAGAAAAGAAGACTACTCACTAATCATAACTACAAAACAAATAAATTCAACAAAAGAAATCATAGAAAACAAATCACTACTCAAATTAATAAGAAAAATATCGTCTTACAGAAATTCATAAGAAACTGAAAAAACATACAAAGCACCGAACCAAAACAACGATTAACGAACCCGGTAACTCTCGTTCAGCAAGCCTCGATCTCGATTCCGATCCTCTCTCTCTCTCTCTCGGCTCTTCCTCCTCTCTTTGTCGATCTCTTCCTAAAAATCCCCCCTTTAGACTAAACAAGAGGGCTATTTATACTAATAAAGCTAGAAAGAAATAAGGCTAAAAGATAAAAACTTTCCTAAAAAGATAAAAATAAAATCCTAAAAAGATAGAAATAAAATCTAAAAAGATAACAAGACCTAAAATAATAATATAATAACCCTAAAATCATAAAAAAGATACTCTACCGACACGGAAATAAATTCCCGCACAGGATCGGTGGGTCACAAAGTCAATTCTCGAAATCTCTATCCCGTGGCCTCGTTAACGAGCCCTCGCAGCCTCGTTAACGAGCCTGGGCTTGGTTTCTTCCACACTTCATCTCATAAAACTCGAACTCCGACTTCTTCAATCTTGTATTCCTCTGTCTTTCACTGTAACGCTCCAAATTCAGCTCCATATAGCACCTTTTCCTTGCTAAAACCTACAAAAATACACAAAATAGAGTAGCTTCCATACTTTTCATAAAAATATGCAAAACTATCCAAAAACACATAAAACTAATCCTAAACTATCAAAACTAAGCCTTATAAACTAAGAAAATATACTAAAAACTATACTAAAAATACGAACATCAAGTTTGTGTGTGGTTTGAGGGGATAAGTTGGGAAAACAGAGGCATCCGAAAACCCGAAGATGACTCAGAAGAGGAGTACAATTGTATAGGATATGAGTTGGGCTTCTGTTTCTCAAGTTTGGGGAGGGCAGAATGTTAAGTAAGTAAGAGGCCATTTTAACAGCATAATGCCGCGGAGCATGGGATACGGCGGCATGAATCAGGAGGGTGTAGACCATGTTGTTGATGGTTCGGCCTTGCCGTTTTGAGGGGAAGTGTAAGGACACGAAAACCGAAACGAGATCCCGTGGGTTTGAAAGAACTTTTGGAACTCTTGATTATCATACTCTTTTCCATTGTCACATTGAAGAGTTTTAATTTGAAAATTAAATTGAGTTCGAATGAATCGAAAGAATCGAAAAAACTGGTCAAACACTTGGGATTTGAATTTAAGCGGAAAAACCCATAGGAAATGAGAAAAATCATCAAGAAACACAAGATAATATTTATGCCCATCAGAACTAACGACAGGTGAAGTTCAAATATCCCTGTGAATAATATGAAAGGGAGCAACAGTAACAGTTTGTGAATTCTGAAAAGACAGACGCGAATGTTTGCCCAACTGACAAGACTGACAAAGAGGTTTAGACAAAGCATACTTTCTAAGTAAATTAAAGACTGGAGCGCTTGGATGACCGCAACGCGCATGCCAAACAGGTGCCGACACAACAGAAAAGGCAATATGGCCAGCTGGCCTAGAAGTGGAGGAAGGCAGACACGTGACAGGGTATAACTCGCCGGAACTAGTGCATCTCATTCGGTGGGTTCCCGTTTGAAGATCCTTCAGAGAAAAATCGGTTGGGTCAAATTTCACAGAAACATTATTATCAGTAGTGAATTTACGAACTGAAATCAGATTTTTAATTAACTGAGGTGCAAAAAGGACATTTTTGAGGTGTAAGGGGCGGCCAGAGGTAGGTAAAAGGGTTGATCCTTGACCCAAGGTAGGTATTTGCTTGCCATTGCCAACAGTAATCGAATTTAAGGAACCCGAATTAGTAAGAGAAGAGAGGTTACCTGGGTTGTTAGACATATTAGAGGATGCCTCGGTGTCCATGTACCAATTGTTGTCCGGAGGGTACAATGTCATCGTGTTGAAAGCTTGATTGAAGTCATGAATGGGTTGAAAACCATAAGCCGAGTCAGCGAACATGGCATTAGAGTGGTTGTTGGAAGAGCGCGGTCCACGGCCGAGTATGCCAGTAGCGGGTAGCGATGGATAGGGGCACGGGCCCGGCTGCCAACCGAAGGTTCCGGGCCACTGTTGTGGCTGCTGATTGGACCCGGGCATCGGCATCCATCCAAAAGGGGTACGCTCGAAGGAAACCACGCCCGCGGCCCCGTTACCGCGCCCGCGGCCACGACTGCGACCGCGGCCCCCCCTGCCGCGCCCGCGACCAGTGTTGCTTCCGCGACTCGACGTTTCCGAATTAGGGTTGGAGGCGGGTTTTTCCGGCGGATCAACAAAGGGCGGCGCCGAGAGTGCAGCGAGAGCTTTACCCTCAGCCGCAATGGAGTCTCGCTTGGTGCGACGAGTCTCTTCCAACAATACCATAGATCGGGCCTTTGCGAAATCCGGGAGCGGATTTGTCTGTTGAATGAAGCTAGCCACTGTATCATATTCACTTGTCAAACCCGCAACTAGTTGAATTACAAGTTGACGCTCTGAAACCTTGGCATCGACATTAGCCAATTGATCAGAGAGATCTTTGAGATGTTGGCAAAACGCCGAGACCGAAGAGAACGACTCAAGGCGGCATCTTGCGAACTCGTTCTGAAGATAAACAGCCCGAGTTGCCTTGTTATCTTGAAATATTGATTGAATTCGAGTCCAAGCCTGAAGTGCAGTGGATCCAGTTTCAAGGATCGTAAGGAGGAGATCCTGAGAGATCGTGGCATAGATCCATTGAAGCAAAACGGCATCAAATTGATCCCACAGTGTGTCATCGACATCAACAGGGCGGGGGATCGCAGGATCAATATGATCGAGGACCCGATGAGCACGTGCAACAACTTTGAATAGTTCCGCCCATGAGTTGTATTTTGTGTTGGATACATCAAGCGTGAGCGGAATCAAATTTTTGATGTTGGAGACGGCCAGCGCCGAGTGGAAGTGTGGCTTGGAGGAGCTCGACGACGAGGCCGATGCATCGGAGGAGATGACCTTGGCAGTCGGGTCTTTGGACGTCAGAGTTTTGGGATCGTCAGCGGGATTAGTCATGACTAGAGAAAGAGGCGAAAGAAATTAGGGCAGACTTTGCTGAGGGGGTGCAGCGGACGGTGAGCAGCGACGTTGTTCGATACGACGCCGGTAGGACGAGGCGAGGAGAAGGCGTGACAGCAGAGAGGGGGCCGATGGCGCGCGTATCGAGGGAAGGGGTAGGGTTAGGGTTTAGCATTCACAATATTTATAGAGTACAGAGACTTGTATGGTAAGTTACATCATTTACATAAATATAATATACGCTATCAATTTGATTGAAGCAAGACAAATAGATGCTTGAGTTTAAATCACTAGCATTAGCATTTCAAGCATAACAAGTGCAATCCCCGTGGTAATTACGAGATATGTATTAAACTATATCTTATTGGCTCAAAACATATACAGCCCCCTGTACTTGTGCAAATTGGTCACTTGGACACCTCACCTTTGGTTTGGACCGATTGAGCACTTGTACTTAACATTTTGGACCTATTAAGCACCTCTTCGCTGATGTGGTGAAGTGCGTGCAATCCAAACGCACAGGTGCGAGTGAAGGGGCGTATCAAAGCTGACATGGAATTTATTTTTATAAAAAAAAACCTTAAATCCCCTCTCGTTCTTCTCGCTCGCTCTTCTCCCTTCCTCCATTAAATCCCCTTCTCAAACTTCCCAGCCTCCATTAGATCTCATTTTAGTCCATTCCTCCAATAGAACTCGATCATCTTCTCTCGTACCTCACTATCTCTCGCATCGATCCCTTGAAATGTCATCCTCGTCGACCAACTTTCATCAGAGAAGTGGACAACCCGAGCTCACATTTCCGATATGCAGGTGCGGCGATGTAGCTTCCGTGAGGCATTCATGGACGGGAAAAAATCCAGGGAGGCGTTTTTATGGGTGTCCTAATTATGGGGTGAGTTCGATTTTGAGAAATTTGCAAAGAACCCTAACTTTTAGGGATTTGGTTCAATTGATCGTAAACCCTTAAAATTGAATGTACAGTTGATGTATTTTAGTTGGTAATTCAATATACACTTTGGCCATATGCCCTAAAATTCCAATTTGGGGATTATGATTAACTGTTTTCGTATTTTGCTTGAATCTGGAATTTTGATTGCAATGCAGAGAATGGGGGCTTGTTGTGATTTCTTCGAATGGGTTGATATGCGATTCCCGGAACATGCTAATCAAGTGATTAGAGGATTGCTGAAAAGAGTGAGGGAGACCGAAGATGAGAGGGATAAGGCTAAACGTCGAGCTAAGGTGTTGTTGTATGTTGTAGTGATAATTAGCAGCCTTCATTGTCTCAAATTCCTCTTGTCATAAGCTGTCTTGAGTTCCAAGTGTTAGTAGAAGTGTTAGTTCAAGTGTTATTTCAAGTGTTAGTTCAAGTGGTTCCAAGTGTTAGTAGAAGTGTTAGTTCAAGTGTTATTTCAAGTGTTATTTCAAGTGTTAGTTCAAGTGGTTGTAATGTGCCAAGGTGAAGGCAGTACTAAGTAAGTGTATTTGGGGATTTTAAGTTGTAATGTACCCATCATGTTTCCAACAATTAATGGGAATATAATCATCTTTCAGTGCAAAATTAGACAACTTCTTCTTTATATTGAAAAGACATTAATATGCAAAATGCTACATCTTCTTCCTTCTATTCAAAAGACAAGATATATGCTGCATTAGACAGCTTCTCATATGCAAAATAACACAATATATGCAAAATAAGGGCTTGTTCATTATATTCAAAAGGAAGGCTGTTTTAGACAGCTTTTGGAAACCTGTTTCAACTGGTTACAAAATGCTAGTTATGCTGTTCTTAGACACTTACATAGACCTATTTGAACTGGTTACAAAAGGCTGGCAAGTTCTTAGACAGACTTGTTAAGCTTCTTACAAGATGCTAGTTAGGCTGTTCTTACAATACATACAAAACCAGACAGCTTCATCTACATAAAGACTTGTTATATCCGCATTATAGACTACCCCAATATAAGAGCTTAAAAACACAATGACTAGGGCCTGCTTGAACTCCCTTGGCTACTGAATGGGACTTGAAATGCCTTGCTTCTAGGTTTTTTCAATTGACTTCTTGTGACAGCAGGTTTGCCTTGCCACCTCAAACCATTGGTTTGACTTCCAAAATCGGTTGTAGAATTGGAATGTGCCATCCTTTTTGGAGCCCTTAAAATCCTGCTACTGTCATGGCCCGACTGTTGAACAAGAAGCAACCAAAGCATCAGAACACTTGCAACATAAAAAATTAATCAAGTATATAAAACATTTCAAACACGTGCAACATTGACTAACATTCAGTACTGTCATTCCAGTGGTTGGGTTGGTATAGGTACCAAGACCCACCATTCTTCATCTTTTACCACTTCTTGTTACTGGTCCATCAGATTGACTCCTCTTCCCATTACCCTGTGCAGACTAAAATATTGGAGCTTAGTTAACATGATTTACAAAAATAAATGAAAAGATAATAATGTGGTTCAAACCTGCTCTTTTCCATTTCTCCTTGTTTCAATTGGTGCCCTTGCTGGTGCCCTTGCTGGTGCAGTTGGAGTTGCTTGAGATGGTGCCACTGGAGGTGCCCGTGCTTGACTTCTTGATGTCCTTTGTTCTGCAACTGGTGCCCTTGCTGGTGCAGCTGGAGTTGTTGGAGATGGTGCCACTGGAGGTTCCCTAGCTTGACTTCTTGATGTACTAGCTGCCACATTTGGATTTCCCTTATTAGGGCACCCCTTCTTGTTGTGACCTTGGCACTTACACAAGGAACATGTCATCACAACCCCTCTTCTAGAATACTTCCCAACCTTCTTAGGCTCATCCCTAGGCTTTCTTCTATTGATCTTTCTTCTCCTTCTTCTCCTTCTAATCTCAGGTGGTTCAATTGGTAGGTGTTCAGAAGTAGGCCACATTTTCATACCCAACACAGGTTGAATGGGAAGTGCATAGGCTCTCAGGTAGGTTGCTTTCTTATGCCAATGAACCACATGTTCATCTGGATTAATGTTTAGGTGGTTCATTGCACATATGGCATGTGCACAAGGAATGCCCTTCAGCTACCAGCTTCTACAACTACAAGTATTCTGCCTTAAGTCTACTGTGTGACCATATTCACCATCTTGAACTTCAAAACCCCTATCCCCATTCCACAGGATATTACACTGCATTGCAAGGTCTTTGTTCTTCTCCAATCTCAACAGTGGCATTGGAGCAATGTCACATATCCATGTTCTTGCAAAGTCATTCATTTTCCTAATCCTATCCAGAACTTGCTTCCTTATGTCTTCAAGCATGGATATTATTGCCTTATGTCTAGTTGTCACTATCCAGCTATTGAATGTCTCACACATATTATTCTCACACACATCACAATTAATCTCACTTCTAAAGTAAGGCTTGCAGAAATTTTCCTTACCATACTCTAAGAAGTCACTTACCAGCTCAGGACCTAGCTTGCCTAGGATGTCAAGGTTGTCTTTCAACTGAATTGGGAATGTGGACCAGCAACATGTCCAAAATTTCTTTCTTCTTTCAGCACCTCTCCACTTCTTTGCCCAGTTTGCATAGATATGCCTAGCAGAAAATCTATGCTCAGCTTCTGGAAACTCACTTCTCACTGCAGCCCTTATATCCTATATAATACATGACAATGAGGTTAGAACTGAATATCATAATAAGGAAACAAAATGCATGCATAAATACTTACCAAATGCATGTCAGACATTATAGTAAGACCTTCTCCTCTCCCAAGATCCAAGTCTGATTGCAAGGTTTTCAGAAATCTGGTCCAAGTAGCAGTTGACTCAACAGATGTCACCTCCCAAGCTATTGGGAACATTTGTCCATTGCCATCCTTTCCCACAACAATAAACAGTTGTCCCTCCACAACCCCTTTCAGAAAACATGCATCCACCCCAATAATTCTCCTACAACCTTGCTTCCATCCTTCCTTCATGGCATGAAAACACACATACAGCCTCTTGAACAACTCTTTCCCTAGCTGAGTTTGGTTGTCCACAACCACAAAACATGTAGACCCTGGGTTAGACTTGTTCACCTCATCTACATAATCATGTAACCTGGCATAATCTTCCTTGTAGTCACCCATATGCTTCCTTAGAATCAGATTTTTAGCTCTCCTACATATTGTTTTCCCCACATAGAGCTTCAACTCCTTCCTACAAAGGGACTGGATTTCCCAGATTTTAATAGATGGTTGAGACACTATTCTACTCTCAAAGTGTCTTGCTAGGAATTGGGAGTTGCATAACTTATTGGTGTTGTACCTCCTACAAGTATGCTTGGGCATATATGTCTTCACTTGGAAATTTTGACTTCGACCATCATAGCTAGCATGTAATCTCCAAGAACACCCCTCATGCTGGCATTTAGTTGTCACCCTACGTGCCTCACTAGGCCTCAACTTCAATTTCACACCCTTATGAACAGCATATTTGGCAACTGCCTCTCTAAACTGTGCAACACTCTCAAACACCATGCCCAACTCCCAAACTGGATACTCACAGTTTGGATTATATATCACATGCCTACTCCTACTGCTTCTCATCATTTCTCCTTCAGATGTGTCACTTTCCATACTGTAATCAGAATCAATGGCAAAATATGGTTCTTCACCACCCACCTTCCCAGTATAGTCATGAGCATCTTCATTCCAATTTTCATAACCATCATCAGGCCCCACCTGACCTAGATTAATCTCCACATTCACCAAGTTTTCCTTGTGCTCTTTATTTTTTGCCCTGTTTTCCCTATTCACCTCTCTGAGCTCCCTTAACTCATCATCAACATCACTAGCATCACTTAAATCAAATTCATAGCAGTCAGTGTCCTCCTCAGTGCTACAGCTCTCAGTGTCCTCCCAATTGCCCTCCTCAGTGCCCTTGTCACTTGAATCAACCTCATGTTCTCCCTCAACCTCATGTTCTCCCTCAACCTCATCTTCTCCCTCAACCTGATGTTCTCCCTCAACCTTATGTTCTCCATCAACCTTATGCTCTCCCTCAGCCTCATCAGGAACATCAGGAACATATTTAGGATAACTTTGATTGAAAATAGTGAGGGCAAGGTCATCCTTTGGAACATCAGGAAGGTCAAGAACCTCATGTTTAACAGTATGCTTAATGTAAAAATGGACCTCATCCCCATCCTTAAGTATGCTGGCAATTTGAACTAGTGACACATCATTCATTTTCCTAAACATGTCCTCATTCTCACCCTTGTAAAACACCCCACTAAACACAGGATAGCCAAACTTTCTGACATACCAGCTCAATTCAACGAAACTTAACACATATGTATCAATTTCTCTACTGTATGCCAGTGCACCTTCATCAATGTAAGCCGGCTTTGGATTGTCCACAAATTTCCCCCCAATATGCCATACTATGTTGACCTTTGCCATCTCAAATCTTATAACAAATATAAGGAAAAAATGCAAATTAGGTACACTCACGATAGTGTTGAAGCTGAATAGTTAACTCATAACAAATCAAAGCCCCAAAACTCCTAAAATTTGCAACCCTAAACCCTAAAACACTAGCATTTGTAAAGCCTTAACATTTGCACCATCCCTCAGCCAAAAACCCTAGACATTCGTATGTGGTAAGTTCGGAAAACCCCCAAATCCCCAATTTTTAAACAAATTCGGAAAAAACACTCGCACGAAATGGTCACTAACATGTTCAATCGTCTTCGTTTTCGTTCTTCGTTCTTTGTCTTCGTTCTTCACCTCTTACAGTACGGCTTTCCAAGCTTCCATCGTCTCCAATCTCTCAGATTTTTGGTTTTAGGGTTTAGGGGAAAGTTTGGAAGTGAAATGTATCGAGAGAGAGAAAGGGAAAAGATTTATGCATCTTCAAGGAGCTTATGTGGCAAATATCCTAAGTATGTGGAATTTATCCTAATTATGTGGCAAAAATTTTTATTGACGTGGCAAAAATTTTAACCATGCCAGCGCGCGTGTATGACACGCAACGAGGACATCTGTGAAGAGGTGCTTAATAGGTCCAAAATGTTAAGTACAAGTGCTCAATCGGTCCAAACCAAAGGTGAGGTGTCCAAGTGACCAATTTGCACAAGTACAGGGGGCTGTATATGTTTTGAGCCATATCTTATTGTGTGACATAAATACATAATAAATGGGAGCAGCCGGGGGAGGCGGGGCCGGAGCACGTGGAGGCTGGACGATGGGAGGAGACGGGGGCAAATGAAGGATGAACAATGCGAGGGGTCAGAGAAGGTACAATCGGGGCAAGTGGAGGTTGTATGATGGGAGAGGCCGGGCCAGGTGTAGTCTGAACGACGGGAGGGGTCAGAGAAGGTGAAGCCGAGGCAACCAGAGGGGTAATATCAAATTCTTTCGAAAGATCCTCGACGATGCCAATCGGAGTCTCTGAAACAACTGAATCAATCACGTCGGACTCTCGTCGAGGGGTGGAATGGTGGGTAGGGGAAGGCTCCATTGTCTCAGTGATGGAAACGTCTATCGCCAATCTCCTCTGCCTGATGTGTCATAAGACGTCCCTCAGAATATCCTCAACAGTCTCAGCAAGAGCAGACGAACCAACGTCTTGCTTTGTCTAAATATCTGCAACATCATGCGTTATCTCCTCTCGATGTAGCTCTAAAATCGAAGTATCAACCGCTAATCTCATAGCCCTCTTAGTCGGGGGAGGGGCCTCAGCACAATCAGATCGCAAGATAACTCGTGCTTTCACGTTCCTAGTCCTCGATCTTCTTCTTTTGCACAGGATGTGTAGTGGCGGCGGGAGTACAAAACTCCCAACTCAACTCCTCATAAACCTATTTACAATTTTCATTACTTGTTTAAAACACTCCTTAATACAATTCTTACTTAGTATATTATGTTCAATTGCTACGTTTGTTGAGTTTTTCATCATTTCAATCATGTCATTTCATTTTCTTTCGAAAATAATTTTCAATTCTATATTCTTGGCGCTTTTAATTTTTTAGACTTGTGCAATCTAAATACTATATATTCAAAAGTAACCTTTTTTTTATAATTATAAATTCTCACATTTCTTTATACATTTAAATTTCATTTTTCATAATTAAAAATTAAAATCTAGATTTTCGAAATTCAATTACAAATTTCGATCCTCCATTTTGATTTTTGTTTCTATTATATATTTTTTCTGCCAAAAGTTCTTTACTCAATTAACATGCAACTCTAAAATAATATTTCGAACTTATACTTTATAAATACATGTATATTAAAATTCTACCCTATATTACATAACCAAAGGCCCGTAACTAAATTAGTAAAATGAATGAAAATAATAAAATTTAATCAATATATTAAAACTAATACAAATAATAATATATGAAGATTTAAATACATCATATTTCAAAGTAGGAATACTAAATTACGTAATACCTACCAACAATATGGTTACTTCTCCCCAACAATTTCCCGTATCGTCGTCCTTGCTCATATCAACCTGAGCAGGAGAAACCCCACTAACCGTCCCCAAAACATCATCGTCACCAACCTAATCATCACCTCAAATCGTGCCCATCCACTCTTTATAATTTCCAATGGCGTACAACATTAAAAAAAAGAATAATGATAAGGACGGAAAAAGTCTAACATTAAAAAAAAATAAAAAATGAAGCCTTTGCTTGCAGTTTGATCAAACCTGAATGGCATTGTAATTTGAATATGCTCCTACCAACCAACGCACCCAAATTCATTGAATATGCTCCTACGGCTACCAACCAACCCAACCAAATTCGTTGATTTTTATCCCGCCACAGAGCACGTTAATTTATCGTGATTCCAACTCTAAAGCCAAGTGTGTAGTTGTAAGAAAAGACCATAAAAATAGAGACTTGGGTTTCCCCTGCCAACCCAGAACAGGAACAAACTGAAAACTCAAAAAATCCAAATCAAACATGGCAGACGTGAGGATCAAGGCAAGACACGTCATTAAACCAGCAGAGCCTACGGAGTCAGGTGTGGTCGCCCTTTCGGAGTTGGATCAGGTTGCGGGCGCCACGTATGTGCCACTGGTTTACCTGTACAACAAGCCCAAAGACGCGGCAGCCCTAGAACCCGTGATCAGCACTCTAAAGGACTCCCTAAGTCGCGCTCTCGTCCACTACTATCCTCTGGCCGGCCGCCTCCATCGGCTGGAGAATGGCCGGATGCAGCTCCACTGCAACGCTAAGGGCGTGGAGGTCATAGAGGCGGAGTCTGGCACCCAACTCTCAGACTTTGGCGACTTCTTGGATACCCGGAAGTTCCAACATCTTATACCGATGGTTGACCACCAGAAGCCGGTTGATGAGCTCCCTTTGTTGCTCGTCCAGCTTACGCACCTGCGCTGTGGGGGTGTCACCCTCGGGATCTTGATGTCGCACGGGGTGGCGGATGGGGCCAGCGCCTTTCATTTCATCACCGATTGGGCAAGGATGGCTCGTGGGGAGCCAATGGATAGTTATCCTTTTCATGATCGTAGGATCTTGAAAGCAGGACTACCGCCCAAAGAGCTTGCTGGTTCTGCTGAGTTGGAGTCTCAGCTGAAGCTGTTGATTAGCCAACACAAGACCACGGAGCCCCCAAAGGAGACAGAGATGGTCAGCCTATTGTTGACAAAGGCTCAAGTTGAGAAGCTCAAGAAGGCTGCCAATGTTGACGTTGACAGTACGCGTCGCCCCTACAGCCGCTATGAAGTCCTAGCAGCCCACATATGGAGGTACATAATTAAGAAGATTCAAAGCTTAATATATTTTAGCAACATTAGATATATGTATATTCTTATTTGGAAATTATTCTATACATACTAGGAGTTTCTGCAAGGCGAGAGGACACGAAAGCGATGAATTGAGAGGACTAGGAATCGGGATTGATGCACGTTACCGTCTGCCATCTTTCCCGAGCAAGTATTTTGGTAACACGGCATTCATTGTGGCTGCGAAAGGGCACGCGGGAGACCTAGTTTCAATGCCTATAGGGTTTGCTTGTGACCGCATAAGAAAGGCGATTGAAGGTGTCACAGAAGAGTATATATGGTCTGACATAGAGTTTATGAAAAGGCTTGATGATTTTTCAATCTGCCAAGAGCTGCGTGCCCTCAGAAGCCGCGATCAAGGCCCTTATGTCAACCCTAATCCCGGGGTGATAAGCTGGTTGTCCATGCCTGTTTATGGCCTTGATTTTGGGTGGGGGAGCGAGATTCATGTCAGCCCAGGGACTCACAGCTACGATGGGGTTTCCTTGGTAGTGCCCGCAAGACAACCAGGAGATGTCATTGTTTACGTTTCCTTACAAGTGGCACATGTTCACACCTTCAAGAAGCATTTCTACGAGTTGGAGTTGGCCTAGTTGCCACCCCTGATAATTCTTTGGTTATTTTGCTTATGCAGTTCATATGGGAATGAGCATTAAAATAAAATTAGTGCACTTCTTTTGGATGGACATTAATAACAAGTCAAAAACTTGACATTTATATCAGCTAAATTTCAGTTGCAGTATTATACAACACAAATTTTCGTGTTTCAAACGAAGCCTATGAACCTGAAAAGATGTAAATTACAAGCTTTTTATGCCGCATTATATAATCACCTGCAGTTACAAGGCCGAGTGCTCAACTCAGTTGGAGTTCTGCAGCTGTAGCTAGTCTGATTCAGTTTTGCTCATCAAGCAACTTTTGAACTGCCAACAGCTGTTAAGCTTCTGATTCCATGGAGTAGATTGTTCATCACTTCATCTTTTCCTTGTAACGTCATCTCAAGGGCGAAATGGCGGTGGTTCGTCCAAAAAAGGCAATTCGATGGATGTAGCATTCGCATAGAATTCCTCCAAATTGTAAAATGTTCTCTCCTGGGGAAGAAATATGTGGACAACCACATCACCTGCAAACAATCAAGAACAATGATATGTGATGAGATAAACAAGTGTCATTATTATTGAGTGAAGCCAAGTATGTCTTTCTGAAGCCCAAGAGGGAATTTTGCTTTTTTCATGCAGGGATAAAAAAATCAAGAGCTTGCTCACCAAAATCTAATAGAGTCCACGAGTTGGGTTTTGAGTCACCAGTAGCTCTTTTATTGAAACTTTTCTCAGCTAAGTCCTCCATTCTAGACCTAATTTGCAAAATCAACAACTAATCAATAACAGCACAAAACTTACAATCAAGTTAGGCACATTATACAAGAGCTTACAGAAAAAGAACCCGTACTTGATGGCATAAATCTGAGGGTTAGAAAATGCAGTAGCAATGATGAAAAACCGAGTCCAATACACCAGAGGCTTCACAAAAAGGACTTTAATATCAGCCGCCTTCACATCGCTTGCCACCCTTGCCATTTCCACAGCAACTGCATTTCCAATTGTTAAGAATCACTATGCAATTAATTGCAACTCAATTATTTCACCGGGGCGATCATGTGTCGTTATCAATGTAATATTGTAACAAGCTCTCATGTTGCATAGCATAGAAGAAATGAGCTATTGCAGGATATTTGAAACAACAATTCTTAGGGGCTGTTTGTTTCTATACCTAAGGTATAAGGAATCGGGTTAGGAATGGCCTATACCTTTTTTGGTGTTTGGTATGAACAAGGTTTGGGCATGGCTCATTCTCATTCCCTCAAAATACACACAAACTCATACCTTCTCTTTGAGGTGGGTATGGCTCATTCCTATTCCAACCCGATTCCCCATTCCAACCCGATTCCGGGTATAGAAACAAACAAGCCCTTAAATTTGAGAAGAAATAACAAGTCAACAGCACATAGATATGTGCTTGTGTATAGCACAAATCGCAGATGAACTTACATGATAAACTTTCCGCATCATCATCAAGCTCAGCAGTGGTTGGCTTTTGATCTTTGCTCTTGAAAACTACCTTCCCATGCTTCTTGAACAAGTCATCAAACATGTCGTCTGTATCTTCGCTAACATTCTGCAAAATAAAATAAGCCCACACATCCTTAATCACCATCATAAATGACATCATTAAAATTATTCTGAAATCAATTCTTTAGAGGTAAACACGGATGTAGAAGCAAAAATAAGAATGATTAACAAGAACACAAGTGTACATATCACGCAAGGCTGTCTAATTTAGCTAGGCTGTCTAAATTTATAGTATGGCAAACACTAAGCCAGCTAAACTGCAGGATCAGAAAGCATTTCACAAATGGGTTTAAAGTAAAACAAGGTAATTCTATCTTTTTTTAGAGCGCCCTCATTTCTCATTCAACCTAGACTAACAGACCCGCTAATTTACAGTATCTTATCTTGCTAGCTGCTCGGATAAACATTCCCCGCTCTGATTATTAAATTAAATGGCGCTTGTTTAAACAAGTCTCATTATGAGCTTCAGAGGCGCGTTAGAAATTACGCTCCAAATCTCCACAAATAGCAATTGTGCACTCTGAATTGCAATTACGAACGAGATACAACATCAATTAGACATTGCTCAAAAAATGAAGTTGCAGTCTGCGGAGTTTCCACCAAAAATTAAAATAAAAAAAGAAACAATAAAATCTAAACAAGTGCAGAGAGCTGGGAGAGAAAGAGAAATACTGATCCAGCGGCACTACAGGAGAAGGAGAGCTCTCTGGAAATGGAAGAAACCGCCATCCCCAATTTCCGAGCTTTTCGAATTTCACTGCCACTGGTATAATCTCCAAACAACCTTCTAGAAGCATGAAAGCACTTAATATTCCGAGAATCAGAAACACATCCGTGGAAGTAGGCTCCGGCAGCACTGCCGGAGAAGGAGAAGACGGTGGATGACATTTGTCGTCGTTCGCTTCGCTTCGCTGTAGAAAGTAGAAACTGATGCAGCAAGCAACTTCTTAGATAAGTCGATTTTACAATCGCGGCTTTTTCTGATGTTTTGGGCCTAGTAGTTGGACTCAACACTTGGGCCGAGTTACTGAAATGGCCCATTTCGGGATAATATTTTCATCTGTTCATCACTATTTATAACCTTAAAACCCTAACCCTAGACTTCCTCTGCCCAAAATTCCCATTTCTGAAGACGAATTGAACGAAGTGCGGCGGCGAAGGCTGAAGAGATGGTGAAGTTTTTGAAGGCAGGGAAGGCAGTGGTCCTCTTGCAAGGCAGGTACGCCGGCCGGAAGGCGGTGATCGTTCGTTCCTTCGATGACGGCGTGAAGGACCGCCACTACGGCCACTGCCTGGTCGCCGGAATTTCCAAGTACCCGAAGAAGGTGATCCGCAAGGACTCACAGAAGAAGCAGGCGAAGAAGTCTCGCGTCAAGTGCTTCGTGAAGCTCGTCAACTACAACCACATCATGCCGACTCGTTACACTCTCGATGTCGACCTCAAGGACGTCGTCTCCGTGGACGCTCTTCAGTCCAGGGACAAGAAGGTGTCGGTCGCCAAGGAAACTAAGGCGAGGTTCGAGGAGAGGTTCAAGACTGGAAAGAACAGGTGGTTCTTTTCTAAGCTCAGGTTCTAGAGAGGTCTAGATTTACTTCTTTCTGTTTCGATGTTGAATGCTTTTGTTGAACCTATCAGAAAAGATTACATTTTTCATGTTCCGTAGTTTGTTCACTCTCTGCTGTTTTCAAGTATTAATGGTTTTGAATTTTGAGATGTTCTATCTCGAATCAACGGGAATATATGCTAGATTGAAGTTTTGCTTATCCATATCTAGCGTTTGTGCAATTGTTTATCCTGTGCTTGCAATGGATAACTGACTTGTTTGATGCGGTTTATCCAAAATTTAGCTCTCATTTGCTCTGATTGAATAATGCTATTGACAAAATGGTTCGTTTTTGAATCTGTCTGTCTGAAATATGTCATTAGGAAATTGGAATTGATGATATAATTTTGCTTTGATCTATTAGATGTTGAAAAGTTAAGCTAATAGGCAGATGTCACTGCAATTGAGGGGTATATGTTGAGATGACCATTGTCTAAAAAATTACGTAAGTTTTATGTTTGAGCTGTAAGTTTTCATTTACAAGCAGTAAAGGGTTTTTATTAATTAGGGTTAAACATGGCTTTGGTTCCTGACTCTTAACTAAGATGAGTGACTCTTGTTAGCTTGATAGTTCTTTCCGGGTCTGCACTTGTAGTTTCAATTTCAACGATGACATAGTGAAAGAAAATTATAGATGATGTATTATTCTCTCTTATATGCTTGTGATATGACTCTAAGAAAGACGGGCATATGAAATTGGTGGCTATACCAATATACCATTGTCCAAGGATTGTTAGTTAATTGTAACTACCTTATGTGACATCCAAGGATTGTTATAGCTCATTTGTTCATGAAAAAGTGTCTTTGCTATGTTTGGTGTATCAAGGGTCTCCAGGATTCTGCTTGCTTGTGCATTTACCCAGCTTGTCCGTATTACATTTTCCTGTTTCATTCTACAAGTTTGTGGTCTAGTCTAATTATCAGAGGCACTGATACGATCTCTATACTGTTTAGTCTATTTTAACGTCGAACCATTATAAATTTATGTAGCTATTGCAGTTTCTTCATGTAATGAATTTGTTTCAAATTTTTAAACAGAGTCGAAGGAATTTAATAAATTGATTGTTTTATTCCACTATATATAAATAACAATGCCTGTTAAATTTGCACTGAATAAGTATGCTGGATGAATACAACAGTTTATAACATCTCAAATCTCAGTGAAACCATCCTCAAGAGAAATCAGCAGGAGTATCCGGTGAAGCTGTGTTCCTCCTTAAGAGGCAATGCGCAATAGCACCACAAAGGTCCAAACATGCACATAAAGATAGACCCAACGATACATACCTGCATCCAAACAAACAGGTCAATTAATGATGATTCTAATTGCCTCTGGAGATTTAAGTATATGACTATATGACAAGCAGAATCATGGGAAAAGAAGGGAAAAAAAACACACACACCAGAATGCAGTAAAATCTTACCGGCTCATCCAGACATTGTCACCCCTCAACCTAATCTGGACAGGCTGAGCAACATCGTCGTCGGGTTGTGAATCCATGACCAGATATCCTAGTGATCGAGGCGGCGTCATGTACGGACCACCTTGAGTCGAATCCAGGCCTCCTGTGCTCTTGAGCAATCCATATTCGTATGCTATTGTAAATTTAGGAGAATTAGTGTGTATATAAAAATACAAGCTTGTTTGCAATTCATTGACCCAGCTTGAAAATGTACAAGAATCTAACGAAAGAAAATCACGCACCAGAAACACGTTGTTGGTTGTTGTTTTCCATTGTTGCAAATTCGTTTAAGAAAATCACGCACCACAAACACTGATACAGCCGAACGAAAATGTAATTGAAAGCACGCACATGAAGATGAAGTGGGTATTTATATAGACAATTTAGGATGGTTTAAGACCACAAGGTTTCCCTCATAGACCCAGTCTCCTTTGGCAATTTGCATCATTAACTAGTGTAAGATTAGGTCAATGCCGGTCAACATTACACAATTGCTTAAGGTCGAAGATCACTTAGTCTACGAATTGACGAAACTTCCTTCACCAACTTTACAAAAAGAATTCTCGGGTCTTATCATTGTAATATTGTCTTATGTTAATTGGAGAAGTAGACCAACATAAGGTTATTGAGATATAGAAATAGATCTTTCTTCTTTTTTTTTTTAAAATTTTTAAGGGACTGAAAAGGTAAAGAAGTGTAAAGCTTAATATGTCTGGCTTGAAGGCAAACCTCTCATGGAGATTCAGATTGCTCAAGGACCATTAACGAGCCAAATGCTGACCGACACAATGAGAGAGTACTGGACTACTGGGGCAGGGGTGGAAGTAGGAAGCTCCGTCGCCCTTTTGAAGTTCGCAACAACGACCATCACGGCGGATCAAAGCAAGAAAGACGAACTCAGTTGGCGCTTGACATGAAGCGAGGATTACATCGTAGGCTATTGGTACCAAATTGCTTAAGAAATCGAGCAAATCTCTTGGACTGACAGAGAATTTTTTAGTGCAATTTGGCTCCTCCAAACACTAGAAAGAATTCACACTTTCATTTGGATCACTGTAAAGGGAGCCATCCTTAGCAACGAAGAGAGGTGTAGCCATGTAGGAGAAACATAACCAACAACCCCTCGCCCATCTCTTCCGAGATTGTCCAAAGGTGAAGCGGCTATGATAAACAATGCCCATTCCTACTCAGAAAACAGAATTCTTCAATACACTGTTTGCAGTGTGGATAAGAGCCAACACCCTTTCCTTCGACCAAAAAAAAAGAGCCAACACCGTTTCCAACAAGTCAATTGCCGGATTGGGGCAATGGTCGGCGATTTTCACGGTGGGGCTTTGGTGGATTTGGAAAACAACCAGGTTAGAAAAATCGAAAAAAGAATGCAAACGTAGCAGCTGGCGAACCAACCATTTCCCAATTTAGTCATGTAAAATCAGAAAGTCCCACACACAATTCGCGCACAGCAATTGCAAACAAGCACATTGCACGGTCTAATAAAAAACTAGTAAGAGTTTCAAGACCAAAACAAAACTAGTAAGAGTTTTCGGCCTAAGCTACCCAATAATGAATCTTTTTTTGGAGACTGAATCGGTCAAAGGCTAAAAATAATTCAAAATTAAAATATATTGAGTCATCCTTCAATCAAAAAAATACATATTGAGCCATCTAGATATATCTAAATAATGTGTATGATCATTCAACTAAGTCCAATGGATGATTAGACTTTTGTTAAAATATTCAGGATATAATACATGTATAGCGTATTACCATCAACTTAGAATTGTTTTTTTGTTTGAACTCTACAAAACTCCTTTTGATCTGTTTTCAAGTATTAATGTTCGAGACATAGTATCTCGGTTCAATCAACTGAAATATAAGTTACTAATATTTTGAAAAACGGAAGTTTTTTGTTAGCGGAGAGTGGATGTCTAATGTCTAGGCGGTCTGAATGACTGTGTAGGAGGCACAAACGGACGCCGCGTCTAAACATTTTGAAAGACTAGACAATCCAAGACCTTTTAGCACCTGGACAAGGCCTAGGTGAGATTCTTGGAACATTATTGTGATCAAATGCTTCGAACATTAATTGCGATATATGCAATGACCTTGCTTGCATTTGATTGATGCCAGTCGTACAACATGATCTAGCTCATTCTGATTGAATAAGTTGATTGCACGATCAATAGGCATTGCATATGTTGAGTCATTCAGATATATCTAAATTGATTCTTAAGACATTTCCTTTTGAGTTATCAACCAACAATTCTGATTTGTTTCAGATTAATTCATAAACAGAAAATCGAAAGGAAATTAACAGACTAATAATGTGATTGTTTTATTCCACTATATGTTACAAAACAATGGTGCTAAATGAACACTGAACACAAATAAGCTGTATGTATAAAAGACAAAACAACAATGAAATCAATCCACAAGAGAGCAAATCAGTATAGAATCCAATGGAGCTTGTCTTCTTCTTCAAAAACATATGTCTATAGCACAACAGCAACACAAAGCTGCACAACTGCATAAAATTTAACAAAAACAATTCAATCACTATAATTCCAAATTGCCTCAGAAATTAATTAAAACAATTTTGTAAATGCATAATAACTGAATAAATAATTAAGCTTACTTACCAGCCCTTCCAGAAGCCGTCGCCCCTCGACCTCGTCTCGACACGCTGAGCACCGCCCTCGGGTTGCGAATCCTTAACCGGGTATCCGACTGGTGGGGGCGGCATCACGTATGGGCCGCCTCCTGTGCTCTTGGGTAATCCATATTCGTATGCTAATCAATAGTAAACATAACAACATTTAGTATGTGTATTATTATTATGTAACATTTGTTGTAGAATTGATCATTTTGTTTGAGCAAGTGGTTCCCTTTTCTAACAACATTTTAAAAAAGAGGAAGAAGATAATTACGCACCAGAAACGCCTTGCTGGTTTTTGTAGTGATCCATTGTTGCAATTTCTGTAACTTAGCTTGAACAAACAGCCTTGAATATGTATATTCTGAATTGTGATTGAAAACACGTACAGAGAGAAGAAGATTAAGATGATGGAGTTTGAGAAAAGGAAAATAAGGATTTATATAGAGAATTAGGATGAGATGTTTTTTTCAATTCACAAAGTTAGTTTCCAAGTCACTTTCCTTGTGTGCAGTTTGCTTAACGAATTCAACTTTCCAAAGTTTCAAGCTTGAACAGTTCAGACCTAGCGTGGAAGTTTCCTCCGTCATTGTTGTCGTTTCTTCCGGGATTCATTGAGCGCGTCACCCTGGACGGCGTCGTATCGAACCTTCTTTTTTTATATATTTAAAACGTGTTATTACTAAGCCATTGACACGTGTCAATAGCGTGTATGAATTCCAATCTGACTTGGTTGAATATGTTTGTATGTCGACGGACAATCAATCTACCTTGTCCAATTTTCTTAGAATGTGAAAGAGGGAAAAGATTGAATGGAAAATTCACATTCTTCATTAAACTGGATTATTACGTACATAAGTTAGCTTTATATAGGAGCTAGCTCTTACAAGCAAAATAACAAACCGGTTATCTCACTAATGCTAACGTTTTTGGGAGGTTCCGTAATTGATTATGGGATATTGCGAATACAAACTAAAACGTAGCTAGCGTCGCTTGGCTCTGACTGAGTGGAAATACGCACCACACGGTTTTCTTATAACTCCGAATCTCCGATGCATGTATTTTTTTTATAAGGTAAGGGATTATGGTCTCCATAAGTATTATTTGGGCTCGCCTAGAACATCCATTAAAAATGAGAACTGATTACTAACCAATTCTAGTGAATAATGGGCAAACCGCCGCCCGTGGGATTCGAAACGGCGACCTCAGGGTACTACCCGATCTTAACCGCCGAATCAAATGCCCGAAGACAACTCCGATGCATGTATCATCAATTCATCATGCACGGGCTCATCTTATAGCCCTCGAATTTTGATTTTTTTTATTACAATAATTAATTTATTGAGATACTCATTAGTTACCATTATTTTATCCAATCCTCTAATGTTTTTTTATAAAAGTCGAATAGATTGTTATAGTACTTTGATATTTGAAGTGTAGAAATCATATATCGTCTAATTGGCCACTTGTTACACAATTTTTCATTTTTTTGGAAATAAGTTGAAGAATTCCTCATCCTTGACAATTGCTTTATACATTATATATTCTCTACATTCTTCTATATTTGACCGATTTTGTGCATTCAAATATTTTATTATTTGAATATTGTATTTAATATTCTATATAATATTTTCGATCGAGACTATTCTCCTTTCTCTTCTAACTCTTGGAAAAATTCTAATGCGAAAATATCATGAAAAAGGATTTATAAAACTTGGCAATGAAATTTGTATTTTGCAATCATTTAGAAATAGATTTTTAAGCTCGAGCGTGAAAGAAAAATGAATATATTAAATATATTACATAAAACAAAGAAAAAAGATATACATTATTCAAGAATTAGGTACTTATATATAATTTTCTTGGACATGCTTCCAAACATTGGAGTATTCTAAATCGTTATTCACATTCAAAAGAAAAGGACACTTGTTTCCATGTAGGCCCATAGATAAGGGTGTGTAAGAGGCCCAATTGCACAGGGCCCCCGAAAAAAAGGCCCAATATATATCATAAAAGCTGCACTGGTTTAAATAGAGAATTTTTTTTTGAGAGGAAAAGCTGTTATATTATTATAAATCTAATTCCGCCAAAGCTATAACTCCGGACGGTGAATTAGAACCAAATACATGCTCGTGCCCTAAAGGAGGCCATAACCGAGCTATAAAGTCAGCAACAGCATTTCCGTGACGACTTACATAAATACACGAACTAGAATTAAAAGAAGCTAATAAAGATCTAATATCATCTAGAATTTATCCAAAATAAGTTAGATTGGGATCCTTATTATTAATTCCCAATACTAAAAGTAATGAATCAGATTCTGATATAACAGACGCAAGACCCATTGATTTTGCTAATTGAAGACCAAACAACATCGCATTGGCTTCTGCAAATTGAACCGGCATTGAATCAGAAATACGTCTAACAGCAGAGTTAATCACCAACCCATCAGAATCTCGTATGACCACACCTAAACCAATGCCATCATCACCCAAGAAAGCTGCATCTGTATTAATCTTCATAACCCCCAACGGAGAACGTTGCCACTTTGTACAAATTTGCTTTCCTGGAGCAACATAACTTTGCTGAAACGCATTAGACTTGTAACTTTGAACCATATTTCCAAATCCAACAAGCAAATGCAGCCCTTGATTAGATTTGCCTTGAAAAATCTGCAGGTTACGAGCAGTCCAACAAACCCAAGAAATAAGGAAAAATTCTTCTACACCCAATATTCCATAATTCTCAGCAATATGCATCACAATATCATTCAAGGATGCATTTGGCATCAAATTAAGATCCTGAATGTATGCATAATTATTCCATAAAGGCCTTGCAAATGGACATGAAAAGATCATATGGAAAGGAGTTTCATCAGAATTTCTACAAAGATCACACCTGGCTGAATCAGTAATATTTCGGCTATGTAATCCAGCTTTAACACTCAATGAATTTGAAAGCAGCTTCCAAGCAAAAGTCTTTAGCTTTGGTGGCACATTTAACTTCCAAATCATAGACCAAATAGACGAATTAGAAGCTACAGCAACAGGACGAGAATAAGAAGACATTCCAAGCCAATAAGCAGATTTAACAAAGTAGATACCAGTGGGAGTCTTCGTCCAAAAAAGTGAATCAGGTTTTGAGAATGAACTAAGCTGCACACCAAGAATGTTATGAACATCAACCGGATCCAAAGTAGAATGTAGACGCATTGAATCCCATGAACGGTATTCTGGATGAATGAAATCAGACACCAACAAAGTAGCATCAGTCCCCTGTACGCTATGTGGTTGCCGAAAGCCACCAGTGCCATCCGGAATCCATTTGTCACGCCAAACTGAAATTGTACAGCCATCCCCAATACGCCAAGCCAGACCTTCAAGTAGAAGAGATTTGGCACTCCAAATACTCGACCAAGTATAACTCGATTTGAATCCCAAACGAGCCGACAGAAAACTGATACCTCTGTAATATTTTTCTTGGAAAACCTTACTAACGAATGTCTCTGGGAACTGATAGAATCTCCAACCCTGTTTAGCAAGCATGGCAGTGTTGAAAACCTTCAAATTTCGAAATCCCAATCCACCCTCCTTCTTGGATTTACAAAGGAAATCCCATGACCTCCAATGTAACCTGGCATGATTATCAGTAAAGCCCCACCAAAAATTAGCCAACATTGAATGTATATCTGCAATTAGAGTATCAGGTAAGCGAAATATACTCATCACATACAACGGAATAGCCTGTAAAACAGATTTGATCAGCACTTCTCTTCCTGCTTGAGACAACAATTTCGATTTCCAGCCCGAAACTTTTTTCCTGATGCGATCCATAATGACTGAAAAAACGACCTTCTTCGAACGCCCAATGATAGTAGGCATACCCAGATACTTGGAATACTTATCAACCTCTCGAACATTTAAAAAAGAACAAATTTCTTGCCTTCTTTGAGCTGACACATTCTTGCTAAAACAAATCTCTGACTTGGCCATATTAACTTTCTGTCCAGACGCTCTTTCATATTTACTGAGTATATCAGTTATAACCGAGCATTCTTGCAAATTTGCTTTAGCAAATAACAAGCTATCATCAGCAAAAAAAGAGGTGTGAAATCGGTAAAGCTATACGACTAACCGTAATACCATGTAAATACTTAGTTGCCACAGCCTGTTGAATCAAAGACGGTAAACCTTCAGCACATAGGATGAATAAATAAGGAGAAAGCGGACATCCCTGTCACAGACCACGAGTTGGAAAGATCTGACCATGTAAAGCCCCATTATACTTGAAAGTCAAAGAAACCGTTTCCAAACAACTCATAATCCGAGTAATCATCGAAGAAGAAAACCCGAATTTGGTGAGTAGAGCTCGAAGGAAGGACCATTCAACTCGATCGTAGGCTTTCATCATGTCCAACTTTAAACCGAAAAAACCATTCCGACCTGTACGTCGATTCTTCATACAGTGGAACGCCTCAAAAGCAAGTAGAGCATTATCCGTAATTAATCGTTGGGAAACAAAAGCACTCTGCATAGGGCTAACAAGAGCATTCAACATGGG
This sequence comes from Fallopia convolvulus, assembly GCA_964016875.1. Classification (NCBI taxonomy): domain Eukaryota; kingdom Viridiplantae; phylum Streptophyta; class Magnoliopsida; order Caryophyllales; family Polygonaceae; genus Fallopia; species Fallopia convolvulus. Next base: position 54,377,821 of record OZ024721.1, read on the forward strand.
CTTGATTCTATTCGCCAAAACCTTAGTAGCTAGTTTATATAGAATAGTGCAAAGGCTTATAGGACGAAAATCACTTATCGCTTTGGCTCCTTAACTTTAGGAATGAGTGTAACTACCGTCTGATTAACAGAACTTAAATCAGTTGCACCAACCCACCACCTCTGTATGAACTCCACTACATCCGAAGCAAGAATGTTCCAAAATTTTTGAAAGAATAAAGCATGTAAACCATCAATACCAGGAGCTTTTGTCGGGTGCATTTGAAAAAGAGCAAAACGAACCTCATCAATAGTAGGAAGACTGTCCATGGACTGATTGGCAGCGTCATCCACTGTCGGAACAATGTTATCCAAAACAACATCAAAAGAATGAGGAACATCTGATCGAAATGAAGCAGCATAAAAATGTACAATTTCTGTTTCAATCTCCTGATCAGATGATAATAACTGCTGATTGGAGTTTAGGAGACCTTGTATACGATTCTGGGCATGTCTTTCCGAAGCCTTATGATGGAAATACGGAGTATTTTTATCTCCATCACGAAGCTCATTAGAACGAGCCCGCATATACCAATAAGACTCTTCCTCATATTGCAACCTTTCAAGTTCCAAACTAATAGTATGACAAGATTCCAAAACAAAGCCATCTGGTATCGAATTCTGTAAAGATAATAAACGCCTTTTTAGGAAAGAAATACGTTTCTTCCGACCCCGAAATTCCCGAGTAGCCCAAGAAGAAAGAGCATCAGCACAAACAGAAAGTTTCTCAACAGGATTGAGATTTGAACCCTCCCAAGATTCTTTGACAATTTTAGTACAGCGCTGATGCGACAACCAAAAAGCTTCAAAACGAAATAAACGCTTTGCTTGACGCGAAACAGTAGAATATCGATTAGAGTCCAAATTGAGACAAAGAAGGGAGTGATCTGAATGGAGGCGAGGAAAAACTGTAATTGTCGCTAAAGGATAAATAGCTGACCAGGTACATGTACAGAGTCCTCGATCAAGACGTTGACGAATAACCGTAGATTCTCTCCGACCTCTATGCCAAGTAAAACGGCCACCATTGGCACCCATATCACACAAATTTAAATCAGCTATTACATCACGAAAAGGTTGCATATCAGACTCCCGAGCCTCGATTCCACCAGCTTTCTCTGATGCATCAACAATCTGGTTAAAATCCCCCAGAAATACTTTAGGAAGATCATTGTAGTTGTATAACTGTCGAAGTAGAAGCCACGTTTTCCATTTATTTTCCCTCTCTGGATGACCATAAATTCCAGAAAAAAATCCAATCACCCATTACAGAATCACAAATTTTAGCCATAATATGATTATCAGAAAAAGACATAATTTGAACATCTATATCACGCCACCAGAGCCCAATACCACCTGATAATCCACAACTATCTAAACAAAGACCATTTGAAAAACCACATTTACGCATAACAGCTTCTTGATCTCGTTTCGAAATCATAGTTTCCATTACAAAAATAATGGAGGGCCTATCTCTCCAAGCCCAAGACCGGAGAGTATGAACTGTACCGCGGTTGCCCAACCCACGGCAGTTCCAACCAAATATTTTCATTGTTGTTCACGAGTTCGGGAAAGACCCGGACTCGCTACTTGCTTAGGATTAGAATCAGCTTCAACCAATGCATCCCGACAAATGTGTTTAGGATCAGAAGTAGAAGGAGACTTCGGAGAAACAGCAGAAACAACAGAAATTTTGCGTTTCAAATCAGCAACAGAAACGCCTGCCACAGTTGGACTACCCTTGGATACCTTGTTGTTAGCAGAAACTTGAACAGCAGCCCTAGAAACAGAATTAGATATTGTAGAAATAGGAATATCTGAAGTCCCTGGTGTATTTTTACCACTAGGCAATTGAGGGGATTTAGAAGTCACAGTAAGACTCCTAAATTTATCCAGCCACTCCTGCTCACGATCTCGTTCAGCAATAGTAATACGTGAACGCCTTACGACAGGATCCGCACGAAGCCAAGCACCATAAGGAGCCTTGTGTCGATTAAAATTGGTAATGCCCTCCAAAGAACAATCCTTAAAAGAATGCCCTAACTTACCACAGGCAAAACAAAAGGTTGGCAAGTGCTCATACTTAACATCAAACCAAAGGACAGAATCACGGACTTTAAGTTTGGCACCCCGAGCAAGTGGAGACTTAACATCAATTTCAATTCGGACACGCATAACTGAATCCAAACCAAGAATATCTGAATCATCAAACTCCATAAAACGACCAAGATGATTACCAATCAAGCGAGCAATGCTAGCAGTACGGAAACCCAGAGGCAAATCATGCACCTGTACCCAGAAAGGGGTTGTGGAGAAATCAATTTGAGATAACTTCTGAAGACCACTGAATTCACGAATAACCAACAAGTGATCGTCAAACGACCAAGGTCTACCATCAAGCACTCGAGAACGATCAGCTTCATCAAAAAATTGAAAGACAAGGAAGTCTTCTTCAACCACCCGAACAGATAAACCACCCTTCGGACTCCAAATTGAACGAAGAGTATTCCGAAGTGCATTAACATTCAATCGTTTCGAAGATATGGTACGACCTACCAAACAGAGATCAAATCTTGACAGCAGAAGACTCGAATCACCAGGATCAATTGGAATAGCATTATCCTCCGAAGAGGAAAGAGAGTCAGAGGGAGGCATAGAAGAAGACATTAGTGGAGAACCAAAGAACCAAGAAGGAACACCACCAGAAGTAACCAGAAAACACTCGGAACACGGTGGAACACGGCGAAAAACGGTGAGAAACGGTAAGGAAACCATTGAAAACCGACAGACCTGGTAAAAACCAGACAAACCCAAAAGAGAGCGTTTTTGGAACGTAAAGGCCTCGTATATTTGTTTAAATAGAGAAATTACCTCAGATGGATGGGTGTAATGCAATGGTGAGAGAGATCCCGTGTTCGAGCTCCGTTCCGCTCAATTTCATTTTCACTTTTTAGCAAACGCCCTCTCTCTCACTTTTCTATATTTATTTTTAACTTCACCCATTTTCTTTCCATTTTGTACAATAAATATCTTCTTTATACTATATGAATCATAATTTTTAAAATAATTACACTATTTAAGAGAGGGATTATACTTACTTTCTTATTACTAAATAATGTTTTCAACAATTAAGAAATTAAATTATATAAAAGTTAAACTTTGATAAGTACGATGTATTTTTTACTTATAAATTGCAATAAAAATAATTATTTTTTAATTACTATTATGCATCAGAATTTAATTTATTTAAAATTATTTATATAATTAATTTATTTTTAGAAACCAAATCTTAGTATTATAGAAAAGGGCCCCCAAAAATATTGAGACGGGCCTGTTTCCATGCATTTTCATATATGCATCATCCTATTTGTTTCTTCCTCACTACCAACTCGGCTTCTTGTTCTATTACATTACTTTTTTATTATACAACCATGAAAGTCACTTAATGGGTCAGTCTTTTCTTTTCGTTTTCCCATTAAAAAGGCATGTGATGTAACACCTTGTCTTTACACTGAGGCGCTACTCGGTAGTAGACCTCACCGGGTACTACTTAGGCTAGCCTGAGAACTTGTTCACTAACAACGTGGGCACGACAAGAAAACAAAATAAAATATCCAACTCATTTTTATTAAACATAAAGTGTTAAAAACATGCATTAAAATCCTGACTAGGCTTGAATAAATACAAATTTTCGACCCTCAGTTCCCAACAATATTTCTTACACCAAACCAAGCAATGTAAAGTTAAACAACGAAAAGTAACCCAAAAACACTCAAACCCGACTTCGGACTTAATGACACGCGCGTCACCCTTCCGCTCCACCATTCAGTTGAGGTTCCTAACTCGTACCTGCAATTGAAAAATGAGTCCCCTAGGGGTCAACTACTATTGGGCCCAAATTTTACCAACCCTTCTAAGGAGGCCCAAGAGTGTTAAAAGCCCAAGAGAACCGTCTAGCCCATATGTCGCGATAACTAACAAAGACGTCCACCAACAATTGTGAAAGAAGGTGGATCAAGGACATGATAAACGTGGGGGGAAATCACTGGCAAGATCGTGCAAGCCAACGGTCGAGGAACAGGGGGCGGGGGATTAAATGTAAGAGTTTACTCGTAAGCGAGTTTCCTCGTAACTAGATTAAAGAATGGAAACTTTCAGGAAATCTTGTAACTAACAACTCACGCACTTACACCGCGAGAGCTAGGGAAGGGAGAAAGCTTGCTAAGTGGGCAAAACCCAAGAGGGACTTTATTAAGTTGAATTTTGATGGTGCAGTTTGTTCGGATGGCATTGCCTCTTTCGGATTCATCCTTAGGGATTCTGGTGGCTCCCTCATCCATTTTGACGGAGGACTGATTGGTCGGCATTCTGTTCTGATCTTTGAGACCATCGCCTTGCGCCAAGGTCTTCTCGAGGCCATTCGGCTGGGCATTTCACGGATCTAGATTGAAGGCGATAATTTGTAGTTGGTCAAGATCATTCTAGGTGACTAACGCTGCACGTGGGAGATTGAGTTGTTGCGGTCGGACATCCACTATTTGCTTGCCCAGTTATTACATTGGAGTATTTCTCACGTCTTCCTTGAGTGTAATTCTGTGGCAGACTTCATTGCTAGTTCTTTCCGACGGGTCTCTTCTATTCCGCTTGCAGTTGACTCGGGTTTGCATAACCTCATTTAACAGCATCCCCAAGGGCGACCACTACTTTAATTTGTTAGTGGTCACCCTAATCTCTTTCCTTATTAAAAAGAACAGTTGCACCTGAACTTGCCTCATTAAAAAATTGTCAAAAGAAAACCAACAATTAGAGACTAAAATATATTTTCGTTGAGACAACTTTATTGTCATCAATGCATTAAAAGGAAGTAGATCTTGTCCTTGGCTAATTGAAATACTGATTGTTGATACGTTGGTTATTGTGTAGTCCTTCGAGGTTGTTAGTGCCAATAAGATTTAGACTTATTCAAGGCCTCAAACACTCATCCATAAGGATGCCCTAGGTTGAGTTTTCGTTTTGTGGCCTAATCTTTTCCTACTAACAAAAAGGCGTTGAGTTAGGCTCAAATAAACAAACCCATTAGTGACATTTGTGGGATTGCTGGGCTTTATGACCCATTTTTCAAGCTGGACTACATTTTGGTTTCAAATAATGGTTGTAGAACTTTATTGGGCTTCAAGCAAAAAGGCCCGTATTGCCTAAAACTAATTCAGCGCTCGTTTATTTTTTTTTATTTTTTCTATAAACATGATGTGAAGTACAACTTATAAATTATCATGTTTGCCCATTAAGTTATGGTAAGTATTAGTGTGTAAGAGAGTCTCATAATGTTTAACAAATTCGATTAGGACAGTGCTTAAAGGTCAAAAGATGGAATATGTAAAGTTTTTTTCCTAAGATTCATTTAACTTGCGAGTTTTGGTGCAAGGTCCATTATTAGATCTCATTTGTCAAAGCGGGAACCTATGTTTAGTATGGATCTATATTATGCTTTATTATCAATATAGTTCATTTCTCAAACTTACTAGCATAGCGTCTGACATAGAACTATAGAAGCAACTCTCAAGATTTCCAAGTTCAATCCCCCCACAAATCATCAAAGAACAACTTTCTTGTCATCGACTCGCTTTGTCGATCTCTCAGTTTAAATCAATGTTTTTGATGGATTGAATATAATTTATGAATTAACAAGAGGAAACAATGTTGTCATAATACCATCACGTTCGGACGTTCCTTTCCATAACTTTATCAACTTCACAACTACACAACCGACAAAATTGTACGAGAACTAGGGCATCCCTAGCTATAAATATACATTTATAGATGAGATATTTCCAATCTTGTATGTTAGGTACGGTGGTGCATGTAACGACGTATTGATGATACTAGTGGGTGTGCCATCAATTCAAATCTTGATAAAAATAAAAGACATTAATGGACCACCCAAGTTTCTATACACATTAATTAAAGATCGAGAAGCTAGAGAGGTGCAAAGGAAGCTTGCAATAAGAGGGAAATATGCATGGCATGAGACCGTAATACCATTTAGCATCATCAGAATTTATTTGCGTTGAAGCATAATGGGCTGGTGGTGGGCCAACGTTGATCTGGATTCGGGTCAAGTTCAACTTTCAAATTCAATTAATGAAACTACTTTTATTACGGTATTTTGGACCCGTCAAGAATTCAGGTCCACATTCAATGCTCACTCAAAGCGTGGTTCTCGATCTCTTTTCACCCTTTTGTGGAGAATTTTCAACTCCATCCATGGGTAAAGCTGTAACTCTGTAACCAGGGCAAAGACTCGTAAAAGAAACTACTTTGACAATTGAGATTATAAATAGGTACTTATTTGTGCATAAAATTATATGTATATGGAAAATTGGGTGCCACAATTCCGAGTTTTAGCCTGCTGTTTGGTATACACGAGAAGAGAAGTTCCGCCGAGTAATCACAAGTTTGAGCTTTTTTAATTTGGAAAAGATTACTTAATCTAATGTTGGCCATTAGTTACGAAAGTAAATGGTAAATGAACTAATTATTTCTATTTTAAGGATCTTAACCGATGCTCTTAGCTCATAGATTAAAAAAATCGATGATATAAATAGTCTAGTTTTTACAATTTTACATATAATATTCCGCATCTAGTGGGTAGCGGGTAAGATATAGTCATCAATCAAAATGATTACACCTTTCATTTTACAATAACTATTTGAAGTCATGTGATATTCACATGATAATTTTATTAAAAATTAACAATATTATAATATTAATATAAAATATAAAATATATATATGTATATAATGTCGTAAGAAAATTATATAAGTTATAAAAAATTAATTCTTTTTGATCATGTCTCATATTTCAATTGAATATATTTAAACATTTTTTCATGTCCAAATTTAGATTAAAAATATTAAAATATTAATTTCACTTGAATTGTATATTTTTAAATAATATTTTTTTGAGATACGGATATGAATTAAATACCCAATTTTTATAATGATAATAATTAGGTTAGGATGTCTAGAAAACATAATAGAATTTTATTAAAATATTTGTTAAAATAATTTTTTTGAAGTTAATTTATTAAGGTTAGGTATTAGGGCTTTTATCTTTTACTCCGTAATGAATAAGATAATATTTGTAAATATGAAAAATATTAATATAAATATTGGTAGCAAAATAATATAGAGAAAATAATAAATAAAATATAATACTATAAATTAAAGATAATAAGGGTAGAGAGTTTCTTGCAAGTATAATATAATTTATTAAAATAATTTTTTGAAGTTAATTTATTGAGTTTATGTCACATGTCTCAATTCTTTCAACAAAGATGATTTCTATTTTATAATGTATTATTTATGGTAGATTGTCAAATAAATATATATATCCCTATTTTATTATTCTATTCTATTTGATTCTTATCTTATTTATTAAAAAATAACAAAAAATACAACGATATAAGTGTAAAATAGGCGACAAAAAGTCTAAAACAATACAGTAATACTTTTGGGAAAAAAAGTTTAAAATAATAATTATTTTAAAATGGAGGAAATAGTGTTTTTCCCATTGATGTTAATAGCCTTGGATGCAGATCCAACCCATAATTACTTTTGACAAGCCAGCATTAACGTTACATAATGGCAAAATACATCAACAGATCACTATACTTGTACACTTTTATCAACGAGTACCCCGTACTTTGAAATGTTCAAATAAACCCCTAAACTTAATTATTTTTGTTCTATTAAACACTGAGTGATGATGTGGCAAACGAGTGAGATTCACTCCTTTTATATGCGAGTGGGGAACTTATAAAAGACTGATTTGAAATTTCTTTAAATAAAAATTACAATAAGTCAAAATAGTACAAAATTCCTATTAAATAAAAATCTATTTTATTCATTTCTCTTTAATACATCATCTTCCTCACAAGTCCATAATAATAGCAAGAGGAACCAACAGGGCAAAGTGAGGATTAAAATCCAACAAAAGCATTTTTAAAATTCATCCACATCTGTGAAATTACATGAACAAGCATCCAATACAGATGCAAACAAAAATGCTCAGAATTCATTCACAAATAAAAACACAGCGAAAAAACGTAATGGGATGTGGAAGCTATTAATGGCGGGTGACCGTCACAGTCCAGCAACATCGCCGACCGTCATCATCACTGCCCACCGCCCATTGTCATCTCGACCGCTACTGTCTACCGCCCACCACCCAAATCGGCGTCGGTCTGCACGAATGGAGATGTGGAGATGGCCAATAATGATGTTACTCGATTCGGGACGATTTGAGACGAAAAAATAAAGGGTTTTGACAAATTTGGTGGCGAGAAATCCAAATCTAGCCTCAATTTGGGTATTAGATAAGGGATTGAGAGGGAGATCGTTCAATTTGATCCAATTTGGGGGAATTAGGGTTTTTGACTTGGCTTGATAATAAGGATGGTACTAATGGGGGAGGAGGGTAATAGGCAGAACACTGTCGTCAACATGGGGGTTCTCGGCGGTGTGGAGAGATCGGACGGTGACTACGGCGACGACCGGCTTGCTCGCTTCTTCGTCCTTCTTCGTATGCCACTGGAGATGTATTTTGTGTTTTGTTTTTTTTCTTTAAATAAATTTAATTTTTTTGGTAAACAATTTAAGGCTGTAACTTGATTTTGTTTTTAAATTAATTTTTGAGTGGGATTAAAAATGAGGTGTCCTTTTATTGAAAAAAATTAAAAAAATTGCACATGTGGCATTTATATAGCACCTACGTGGCAGAAAATTTTTCCACGTCAACGAGTGTGTAAAACACGGCAAAGAGTTTGATCGTGTCAGTGTTTAATAGAACAAAAATAGTTAAGTTTAGGTGTTTATTTGAACATTTCAAAGTATGGGGTGCTGGTTGAAAAAAACGTACAAGTTAAAGGGTCTATTGATGTATTTTGCCGTTACATAATATCATCTCCAATAAGGATATGGGAAAGGGTTGCAATCATGATTGTGTTTGATTTTTTCACTTTTGAAGTTTTCAACTTATAAAAAAGTTGATTGATTCTAACAATAATTGTCTAGCATTAGAAATTGTGAATTATGAAATGAAATATGTTACGTACTCAGATCTAATTCTGTATGCCTGGAATTATAGCTCGTGATTATTCTGTGAATTAATTATATCAAAAGTGTGAATGAAAAAAGTAATAGAACTCGTGACCCCCGAATGATTTCTTGAACTTTCAAGAGTGGGTATGGCCGACAAATGTTACAATAATTAGATTTAAAAAAAATTGATTAGAAAGCAAACAGATCAAAAATATGTTTTTTTGGAACATGTAAAATTCCAATTGTATAAGGAAGAAAGACATTTAAAAATGAGCTTAGTTAAAAGTCAAAGTCTCGCATTATCATGGACAAATTCCATGTTCAACACTCTCACAATAAGGGGAAACGTTGCACAATAAACGGGAGCCACATCAAACCACAACCTCAGCACAACAAGGCATCCAATGGCAGTGGCGCGGGACGCCATGGACGACATCGAAACCGCGACGACCGGCCACGGGCATGGTGGAGGCGGCCGACTGCAGTGGCGACAATGATGCCGAGAGCGGTGGAGGAGGACTCATGTCGAACGACCGTACACAATTGTCGATTGGCTGGGGCGCCGGCCGGTGGGGGCAACGAAGCTCAAGTGTCACGACACCATTCACGGACCACCGACTGGGAGAAGAACCGAGGCTGAAAAGGAGGTTGTCAACTGTTAAGGCAAGGTTCCCTTGCCCCTTTGGGTTTTGATGATAACAAACCATTGGCATTTGATATGTTCTATGAAGTGTTTCAGGGAAGGAATTGTCCAAGGGAACAATGAAAGAACTGTTCCTCTAACTAGAGGGAATAGTGATTGGAACTGTGAAATTGAAGGTTCCAAGAGAAGTAAAACAAAGAAGGTAGATTCAAGGGAACAATGAAAGGAACTGTTCATCTAGCTGGAGGGAACAATGATGGGAACTGTGAAGTTCAAGGCTCCAAGACAAGAAAGACAAAGAATGAAGATTCAAGGGAACAATGAAAGGAACTGTTCCTCTGGATAGAGGGAATAGTGAAGGGAACTCTCATATGCCAAGGGATGACACTATTCCCTTGACAATTGAAAAGGAAAGAAAAACCAAGAAGAAGGAACGCTGAAGGGAACACTAGTGTAATATGAAGGAATTGTTCCCATGTAGGGAACATGATGGGAACAGTGAAGTTTCAAAGCTCAAAGGAACAGTGATGGGAACACTAGTGTAATATGAGGAACTGTTCCCATCTAGAAAAACATGATGGGAACAGTGAAGTTTCAAAGCTCAAAGGAACAGTGAAGGGAACGACAGTGTAATGTGAAGGAACTATTCCCATCCAAGGAATAGTTCCCCAAGAACAAAGCTCCAGGGGAAGAAAGACTCAAAGGAACAATGAAGGGAACTATCAGTGTAATATGAAGGAACTGTTCCCATTCAAGGAACAGTTCCTCCAGAGAAAACCTCCAAGAGAAGAAACACTCAAGGGAACAATGAAGGGAACCATCAGTGTAATATGAAGGAACTGTTCCCATCCAAGGGAACTCACAAGCCAGTCCAAAAAGCACATCAGCGTGAAATGCGGAGACATGTTCCCAACAAAACAGAGGCACAGTCCGTGCATCAGACTGAGCCTATTCATCCAACGGCTTGATGAGCTTCAAGAGTTGACCAAATTCAAACAAGAGTCACGTGTTAAGAAAGTACATACTTAGGGAACAAGACAAGGGCAATCTTGACATTTCCCAAGTTGAGGATTGTGGAGCAAGGCTCTTTAGATATAAATAGTGAACAAGCCTAAGAGAAAAACTCACCCCTTCAGAAATCCAAAAAGGCAAGAGCATTAAGAGAGAGTGAAGATGGTCGACGACGAGTGTTTGATCTCAGCGACGGCGAGGAAGAAGTTCCCAGGAGCAAGGGAACTGTGATAGTCAAGTCCAGGTGTAAGAGCCAAGGAAGAAGTTCCCAGGAGCAAGGGAACTGTGATAGTCAAGTCCAGGTGTAAGGTTTTGTTTACTTGTCTTAGTTGAGTTGTTCACTTAGGAACTTGGTTGAGAAGACTCATTAGTGTTGCTAGAGTTAGGAAGAACTGCTAGGAACAGAGAAGTTTGAGTCTTGCCTGTTGTAACTAAGGAACAATCAATAAAACAAGTAAGTCATTCAAAATCCTCCAAGGGAGGTAGATGTTTACCCATTCAACTAGTTGGTTGAAGTGGGGTTCCTCTATAAGGAACTGTGTCTCTTTTCTTATCTTATGCTTTTGGTTCCTATTCATTAAAATTCCTTGAATTGTTCCCATAATACTCTTTGTTCCTATACTTCTCATATTGTTCTCTTCTTTGTGCCTATCACCTGCATATTTATTTGTTATTCCGCTGCCCAAGGAACAGTTCCCATAACTATTCCTTGAGTCTATTCTAACACACAACTTTCCAACATCAACGACACGAGGGGTAATGTAGGACACAACGATCAGGACGCGGTGTCGGGACCTCGATAACAACGAAAGTCGTATGCTATAGAATTCTGAACAAGCCAGGGCTGATCATGCCGGAATGTTGGGTCAATTGGAAGATGCACTCAAGGAGATCGATCGTCTCAAATATGTTACGGAAAAGGTTCAAGGAAAGTGTCCCATGAATGGAACTAAAATAGATAACAATGAGTGTCGATTGACTAGTGTCATAAAGATTGGAGAAGAATACCGCGAACAGGAACCCTTTCATTCAAGCAACAGGGCAAATTAGGGAGAAAAGTATCTAGACTACGATAGCATTCATAGGGCGCCGAAAACATGTAAAAATCACCGCAATCTGGATAGGAGGGATGCCAAAACTACTCGAGATGAAGAACCATCTCGAAAGAAATTCCAAAGAACCCACGTCGAGTGGGTTGATGACACCCTTGCACGACGAGGGAGCTAAGATGATCGTGGGTCTCAAAGGGGGTCGGTCAGCAAAGGGCAAAGGAACAATTATCTGGGCAGAGATGGCGTGGTCTAAGACGTAGGAATGATGAGTTGGGCAATGGAAAAGATTGAGAAGAGGCTCTTGAAGCTGCTGAATGCGCATGCCAGGTCCCTACAAACAGTGCGAGAACAAGTTGAGCAGAACTTCTACACCTTTTCATAGAAGCATCTGAGAAGCAAAGCCTCTGCAAAGTTCTATGCACCATCCTTTGACTTATACGATGGTCATTCAGATCATGTCAATCATAATGATTCTTTCTCTCATAAGATCGCTTTATGGGTGTCTAATGACGCTACCATGTGCAAAATATTCCCTGGAAGCCTTGGAAAAGTAGCGGTGAAGTGGTTTCAGACCATGAAGTCCAATTCTATACGAACATCGAGCTAGCTGGCTAAGGAGTTTGTTAGGCATTACATTGCAAATAGTAGAGACTCGCTCTCTTAGGTATCTTGTTTGCAATGAAGATGGAAAAAGGTGATCGATAGCTTGAGGTCGTTTTCTTATCTAGATTCATGGAGTGCTACTCTAAAATTGATGATTGTGATGAGAAGACAACAGTAGCAGCCTTTAAGAGAGCCTTGCCACGTGACAATTAATTGAGAGAAAACTTTACACTCAAGATACCTATTAGCATGGCTAAATTGCAAGAACGTACTAGTCAGTACACAAGGCTGGAAGAGGAGGCCTGCCCGTGGGTATGACATCGCACGCTGATGCCACCGCGCAAAGAGAATGCCTGGGCAACTCGCGACGAGGGGCGGTGGGCGGCAATATACCTTGGCAATCTACACAGTCTTTAAGTAACCTATTTATCATATCCTACCTCGCATAAAGAATGAACCTTTCTTTAGGTGACCCAAGAGAATTGAATCCCCCAAGAAGAGGGCGGAGGGCATAAATATTGCTCTTATCATAGGTCTCAGGGACATATGATTGAGAATTGTGAGCCCTACAAGAATTAACTCAAAGAGTTGGTCTATAAAGGGCACTTGCAAAAGTATTAAAGATGAAGGAAAAGTGGACCCGGAGAAGGATGAGGGTAGGAGCCAAAGGACGAGGCAAGAGCGAATCGAGATTGGCCAAGAAATTGACACTATCTATCAGAAAAATGATCCAGAGACAAAGGGCAAGCGTCACAAAGCTTTTCATGAGCTAGAAGTGATAAAAGTACAAGATGTCGAGCCGGGATGCCTCCAAGTGGATTGGAGTAAGGACATTGTGTTTAGACTGGGGATTTTGCTACTATCCAAGTGCCTTACAACGATCACCTGGTTCTAACAATTGATGTCTCTAATCGCAAGGTGAACAGAGCTTTGGTGGACTGTGGGAGTTCATAGGACATTATGTATTATGAAGTATTCAAGCTCTTAGGAAAGAAGAAAGAGGACTTAGTTCTCATTTCGATGCATCTTACGGACCTTAGCGGGTATCCTATTTTTCCACTAGGGTGCTTTAAGGCGAGTGTGACTTTGGCAAGGAAGGAAATAGAGGTCGATTTCATTGTGGTGGATGTGCCATCGCCTTACAACTTGATTTTGGGAAGGCCTTGGATTTCATGCTATGGAGGTGGTTCCATCAACCCTCCATCAAATGATTCAATTTTGAGCAAGAGTAACCACAATTCAAGTGCATGCTAATCATCTGGATGCTCACTTATGCTCGCAAAAAAAGGCATCTAGTATCACATGTGTGTAGGAGGACAAGAGGTCGATGGAGAGCGAGATATATAGGATCAGTTGAGGGTTGTAAGCGACACACAGGAGCTCGTATTCGAGGGGCTCACTTTTAGTTTTCATATTAGATAGGGAACTCTTTTTCCCACATGGTTTTGATGAGGCCCTTAGAGTTTACATTATCATCTAATTAAGTCATTTTTAGCATTGTCTAGGAACATACATGTATTTCATTAATAAGTGTCATTTTTTCATTGAGTTGTATTTTGCATAAAAAAATATTGCCTCTGACCTTGATCAAATAAAAAAGGTCGCGTACTACCGAAGAAAATTCTCACATTGCTTGTATGCATGTACGAATATACGAATATTCGAGTATACGAATTGGGCACCCTAATTTGCATGTGCACTCGCAAGTAAGACATGGAGGATTTGAACGTATTATATGACGAATAATAATATGATTCAAAGGAGCAAGTCCGAGTGTTAATTTTTGGGAATTAATTATATGCGTTATTTAATTATTATTATTATTATTATTATTATTATTATTATTGTCATTTTTTTGTAGATATTATTATTGTCATTATATACACTATTTGTCTATTTAATATTTTTAGCTAGCTAGATGCAATCTTATTTTATGATAATATTTATTATGCTCTTTTATACTATCTCTGGGGCATTTATTGTATAGATAGAATTATTATCTTGTTTGACTATTACTTGGAAAAGAAGATATTTTATCTATGAATGAATAGAATTTTAGACTGCTTACAAGACAAGTAAGAGGGCAGTCGTCCCTATGTACGAGGAGAATGGGTTTCTCTCATAAATACGATAAGTTTTTCTTTGTGAATACACAACAATGCAATTGAGACCCTTACTGAATTAGGCATTCGAGATGGATTAGGAAATTAGACCCTCTTTGTTCATTGTTTTACAAGTTAGACCGGGTTCTTTAAGGATGTAAAAGGTTCAGACGCAACCTTTGATTGCCTTAACGAATCTTTACACTAACAAATAACAACCAATTTTAAACTTAAGAATACCTAGGACTATTGCTAATGAATTTTTAGAAGAAAAAAAGCAATTTTCTAAAAATTAAAAAGTATGAAAAATATACTTTATTTAAAATTTTGATTTTTCATTGAAAAGTATTTTTAGAAAAAAAAGTATATTTTTTTACTTTGAAATATATAAATTTTAATTATATTTATTTTTGTTTTAAAAATATGAAAATATGTTTTTTTTTTCAATTAGTTTTTGTTGAGAAAACTATAGCATGGATTTGAGGATGACAACCGCAATCATTTTTGGTCCGAACTGGTAAAAGTCAGTTGGGGGCCTCCTTCTGAATTAATGGTGGATTTTCACTTGGATCCCTTTTCTTTTGTTTTCTTTTGGGCGTAGATTGCCAAGTTGCTTTGATTAGCAACAATATTTTTCTTATTAAACACGACGTGACTAATAAAGTAATAAGATACTGCTGCTTTGATTTGAGTTTTGACAGAAATGTGTATAAGTGTATTAACTTGTATAGATTTTTTTTTTTGTACATCTCTTCTTCAACTTCTCTATACGTAGAAGCAGATGTATCTACTTCACAGTTCACACCATGTCACCATCACATGTAATATAAGGACTGAGCGTCTTGATGGGAACAGCCAGCGAACTCCCTTGTCCAGTCTTGAATCCTGCTTGCAGTCTGCGAGGAAACAATCAATGATACCTTTACTTGGATAGATTTGAATCGTGTGAACACTTTCCGAAATCAGAATTTCGCCCCTTACAAGCCTTAGGAAATCCACGAAATCTGAAGTGAGATAAGACAAATCTTCTAGTTCTCTCCAAGGCTTTTGGAAAGAACTAAACTATATAAAAATGTAATAATAGATCGTGGCTTCGGTTTTTGATTTGATCTTAAGAGAGATCTTGTTCAACAACCACGACTCTATTCCCCTTTGCCTTTAAATAGGACGTGGGAAATGATAGGGATTCATTTCTGGTCGTTTAACAGAAGTTACATGGTGGTTACATGGCGGTTACCAACCCTTCCTTCTATCACCAACATCTCTTATCAAAGAGACACGTGTTTAACTTCAAACCAGACATAAAGGGAAGTATTAGACGTTTAAACATCAGTTATCAAGGCAGTTATCATCCACTAAGCACGTGGCGAAAATTCCGCAAGACTGCTAAACTGTTGTTCCCTACAACACAGTTGTTGTTCCTACAGCACATTTGTAGTTTCCATTGTTCCTTAAGGAACAACGTAACTTAACCTTTAAATATCCATGTAGACCTCAAGTATACTTACACAAGCGTGTACTCCACACCCCCAAACTTGTGATATAGCTAAGTGAGATCCCATAGTGTCGTATGAACCCCGATCACACTAAAAGGTATTGTTCCCATATAGGGAACAGTCACTTTTTTTTTTTGGTCATTGCCACCCCAGTTCAGCGGAGAGCTTTTGCTCCATCAAACGCCTACGTTTGGAGTTCGAGTCTCGTGAGGGCCCCTTTATTTTTGGGTGGGATCTGCTCTCCCAACAAGTTCATTTCTCCTCCATTGAGAATCGAACACTCGACCTCAATGAAGGGAAGCGTGGCCCCTCCCACTATGCTACATGCTTGTTGGTATAGGGAACAGTCACTTGATGACACTAAAATCACCAACATGTAAGAAGTCGTCCAATATCAAAACTATTTACTTAATTACCTATATATACTAATTAAATAAAAATTAAGAGCGGCTGGATTCAAGCAATCAAGCCATTCATATATATAACACCTAATCTAAAATTATTGTGCTGGACTAGTTATATCTTAAGCCGTTTATATATGATTAATCGAATTTGGAAGTTTGTTGGCAAGTTAAGTATATATACAGGTCGTGTACTTTTGCAAGCACATACTCCACCTTTTTCAAAATTCAATTTGCAATGGTAATTGGCCCGTTAATTATGGGTGACGAAGGGACTATTGCTTTAAAAGGGAGCTAATTGATGAGTTAGATAAAAGAATCCATAAATCAAACTTTTTATCGAAAACTTTCATTACGAACGAAAGCATGCAATTCTTTCTTGGAGATACCAATAGCACTAGATTCTACCAAAAAAAAATAGTCCTAGAGATATGTACATAAATTGCTTGATGATCCGTAAGACCGTAATGCATCGGCATGGTACTATTTCATGAATTGTGTCACCTAACAAATAATGTATTAATTGAAAAGGTACAGTTTCACCTTCAAAAAGATAGATTGAACCGGCTAGTACTTGTGTATATGTGCAAGAATTGCATGATGTGGGCACTAACCTAATTAATGTTGGCCATTCTATCATCTTTCACTTTAACTTTTTCATGACTCGATCTGGAAGTTGACAAAACTAATGCATCGGTCGGTTTTAGATTTAAAATGCAATACAATCCCAAAAAAATCTACGCACTTTATCTAACTATAGAATTGCTAAGCATTTTTACGTATCTTTTTTTATAGAGGGGTCTAACTTTGGTGTTAAATTTCAGATTCGTGAACTAGTCGGTAGAGCGTATGAACAAGGTAAACCGGGTTGCGTCAACCAGCTCAACTTAAAGGTAGAAGTTATGGTAAGACTTGATTTTTTTACCCAAGTGAAGAAACGGAGACAATAATCGAATCTAAAATCTCCTAACACCTTTCATGCCACCATACCTCCTACCACTAGTTCATCGCATATAGGGTAAGTTGTTAGGAAATTCAGCCCTAAATTAACGGACAACTCACACATAGACACACAAGAGAAGCAAGAAAGAAACAAAAAGAGAAGAACACAAGAAAATTTGTTGACCTAGTTCCTCAGAATGACTACAGAAACAGACACTACCAGACACGGAACCATGGGTGGGCTAGGGTTTGCTGCAGTCCACCCAAAAAAATTAAGTATATATATTCTTTAGTAGTGTAAATGCACCTGGTGAAAATTTAGTGCATATGGTATGCAATGCTTGGTCAAACCCATGCTACCCGTGTTCGAACCTCAACTGCAGCACAATATTTTTAATTTTCTTTTCCTTTCTACCTAGGCCTAACCTAATCTCCCCTACCGCTTATCATTTTTATTTCAGCATTTTTAATTTTATTTTTTATTTTTTCCTTTCTACCTAGGCCTAATCTCCACTACCACTTGTCATTTTTATTTTGAAACGTATTGAAGTATATTTTTTAATTAGGTAATTATACATATATTCACACATTAAGTAGTATTTGCTTTAAAATATTTAGCATTTTGTAAACATATAATTAATTATCGAAAGTTTTACAATAATATGAACTCTTTCAAAAAAGAATTAGTTTTATTATTGGATAATATTGATATTCATTGAATGAACAATAGATCTCGTCTACTTTTTTAGCATATAATTAAGATAAATTCAGCCCACCCAAACTTTAATTCCTGGTTCCGTCCCTGGACACTACCAAGCTAGGGATTTTTCACTCTCAATATTGTGGATACAATTACAATAACCATAGGTAGGTTTAAATACAAGAAAATGTCACAAAGATAGAAGGTACAATCTTTCCAGGGTCATAAATAAGCTAAAAAAATAACCAAAAGATCTCGTACTCCTTGGCCGTCAAGCAACTCCCAAGTCTCTCGGACGCGGAGTTTTGGGCCGGCGACCTCAGACACTGCGGCGGGCGCCACCAGATTGCGCGGACAAGCTCCAGAAAGTGTGGCAGTGCAATCCTCGCCCAACCTGTGCTTTTGTGCTCCATCCCGTGCTTCGTAAAAACTTGACGGTAGCGCGGGTGCTCTTCTATAAGGCGCGATCCACTCCCTTTCCTTGGCTCCATCTCGATCCTTTTGATTCCAAAACTCAATCAGACTCCAAAACCTAACAATCTCCCACCGGGAGACTGATTCCAATTGTAACTGTCTTCAGCATCATTATCCCATCTGGTAGAGGTAGTGTCGGGCCTTCAACTTAAGTACTAAGACCCGCTGAAGCCATACACAACTTCAACTTCTCTAAGGTCACAACCTTAGTCAACATGTCACTCCCTAAAATCTTCACAAGTTGCAAAATCTTTCTCTCTAGATGTCGTATGTAGTGATACGTACTTCAGCTCAATGTGCTTTGTCCTTGAATGAAACGTCGGATTCTTAGCCAATTGGATGGCACTCTGACTATCACTATAAATAATGTTATCACCTTGTTCCTTTCGCAATTCAACCAAGAAATTCTGCAACCATACCATCTCCTTGCTAGCCTCAAATACTACAATATATTCAGCTTCTGTGGTAAATAAAACAACAACCTTCTACAACTTTGAAGCCCAAGAGACCGCACTACCTCCCAAAGTAAACACATACCCTGTTGTATTCCTCCTCTTGTCAAGGTCACTTGAAGCAAAATCAACATCAACATATCATGCTAACACAAGTTAATTTTTTTAGTGATGGCCGTTGTTTTTTATGCAGTGAAGACAATTATTTTTATGTAGTGATGAGATTTGATGACAACTATTTTTTGTGATGATGATAAAAACGAACAAACTTTATCTGATGACACTTGATGATGGTTGTTTGTCTTCAAGACCCTTTGAGGATACTTGTTTGTCATCAAGGCCCTTTTGATGACAAATTAATCGAACCGTCATCAAGTAGCGATGATAATTGATGACAATCGAACCGTCATCAAATAGCGATGACGATTGATGACAATCATGACAATCGAACCGTCATCAAATAGAGATGAAATTTGTGATGATAGTCGACGACGATCAAATCGTCATCAAGTAGTGATGACAGTTTATGAAAAAGTGATGACAATTTGTGAAAAAAATCGTACGTGATGACACTTTGAATGATGATACTAAAAATTATATGTAATCACATATATTTGTTGACACTAGAAAATTAAACGTGATGACACATATTTGATGACGCTAGAAAAAAATTATAATTTGAGATTGCACTTTTTGATGATGACACATATTTAATGACACTAAAAACAATAATTTGTAATGACAAGTTTTTTATGATGACACATATTTGGTTTACGTTTAAAATTATACGTGATGTTACATATATTGATTACACTAAAAAATTAAACGTGATGATAGATATTTGATGACAACTTTATTTTTTATGTGTGATGACAGTTCTTTTTATGTGGTTACAAACCTTTGATGATACTTTTTGTCATCAAAAAGTTGTCATCAAGACATTTTGATGACACTTTTTTCCCTTTTATTACACTTTTTGTCATAAAAAATTATCATCAAGGCATTTGATATACTTTTTTTCATCAAAAATTTGTGATGACAATTGTTTTTATGTGATTAAATGCCTTTGATGATACTTTTATTCATTAAAAGGTTGTCATCAAGACATTTTGATGACACTTTTTATCATCAAAAAAGTGTAATCAAGGCATTTGATATACTTTTTGTCATCAAATAATTGTGATGACGGTAAAAGTGATGATAGCGATGGCAGTGAACGCGCGGTTAATGGCCGAGTCAACTCGGTCAACAACCGAGTCAACTCGATGGGTGTGGCGGATGAGGATGTAAGTTTTGCTATTACCTAATTTTTTATTTTTTAAATAAATGTCTAATTATATATTTTTTTACTATTTATTTAATTGAGCCAATAGATAAGTATATTATTACTATTTACTTAATTGAGCCAATAGATAAGTATATTAAATATCGATCTTCTTTTGTTTTTATTGATGACTTTTAATTTGAGCCCAATGTCAATAGTTTTTTTCGTATGAAAAACCCAATGTAATTGTGAAACAAGATTAATTCATCATCTATCTTGACAACGAGGGAATAAATGGTACGTAACATCATTCAACTAATGGCAATGAATTGAGTTTAGATCAGACTTAGCATCGATCAACTTGACTTTTCTACATTCTACATAACTTATTCTTATTAATTATATTGTATTTTTTTAAAGCTTAAGCATCTTATCTAATATAATCTTGTATATGCAAATTTTTTTAAATAAGGAACCCACTTTCAATGATAAAGTTTTAGCTTGTGACTCGGTGTAAGAACTAGAAACAAAGTAAATTAGCTTGTACCAACTTTACTTGATCTAGTGAAAAAGAATAATGACTAGACTTGATTTTTTACTCAAATAAAAAGCAAAGACAAATAATCTTACGTGGGCACTTAAATATGGTCGCTAAATTTGTTAAATCTGGATAATTGAATTTAAAACCTCTTAGCGCCCGTTTGGTATCCATATAAGGATATCAGATATGGGTATGCAAATGACTGATTCCCATATCTGATGTTTGGTATGTCACGATATCAATATCAAACTGATATCTGCTATTTGGTATATGAGTATGTATATGGATTCTGATATCAGAGTGATATAAATTGTTGTTTTCTTATACCTCAGGAAATTAGTATATCAAATTATCACTCATATCCATATCCATATCCGATATTTAGATATCACTCGTACCCATATCTTTATATTCATATCGATATCCAATGTCTCATACCTTAGATATCAATACCAAACTAGCCCTTAATATCTCTATGACTCTTCCACTAGACCACCAGATGTGGGATAATCTTATATATGCTATTATTTGAAAAAAAAATATTTTACAAATACTACACACTATTTAAGAAGAATTCTAGGAGAAAGGATAAAATGATTAAAAAAAAAAAGAAAAGAAAAGTAAGTTGCTTACAATCTAGCTCAATGCATGCCATTGCCAGATGATGCCCCGCGCTCTCTCTGGCACACTGCACTTGTGTTGTCTGCACGACTTCTTCATGTTCCTACTATTCATAACATATTTTCATATTATTTTAAATCATAATTATAGTACTAAGTAACAGGTAAATATTTACTCCAATTATCATGATTGAGATATGGTCATGACCTTGATTTATGGTGCTTTGTTCTTATCTTAATTACTAAATCTTTGCATCAGATTAAGCTAAGGGTGCTTTCCCATGTGGGTCAGTGATTGAACGTGCACTTGATTATTAGGTTTGATAACATAATAATACTTAATTAATTTTCTTCGTTTAGCTTGTAAGCTTTAAATTATCTACAAATTAATCAACTAAGTGATATTCATATTGGTTGATACTTTGGCAATGGTGCGGCGTGACAAGGTGGGTGTCGGAGCATTTTCACGTTACATCACATGAGACGTTGCTACTTATAAATCTCTGGATTATTTTAATTTGATTATGATCGATGAGTTGGATGAAAATACATTTAATCTAAACATTTTTAATATAATGAAAGCACTGTTTTTTCTTTTTATATCGGATGTGTTTTTTTGTCAATATTGATCATCATTGCCTTTTTGTTACATAATCTATTATTGTCTTCCTATCAATTAAGAATAACACGGGTTAAAAATGTAAGTTAGCCTCTTTCTTTACTTGTATATTCTGAAAGGGTACGTGATTATTTTACAATCTGCCATGTCAACAATAGCTTAATATTGTATTATGAAAAGTTACTATAGTCCGTATTTATCAGGATTTAATTTGTTCACGTGTATTGGATTGGCAAACATAACATGGTTGTTGGCATAAATTTATGTGCCTTCATTCTTATGGCTAAAAAATATACGGAGTACTACTCGATCCATAATAAATCAAGTCGCAATCGAGACTCTGGATTTCAACTTCCAACTACGACCAAAATCGATACTCCATGAAAAAAAAAAGAGAGTTGAAATTAATTGCGCGAGTTTACCGTTGAAGGTTAAAACTTCATCCATGCATCTCTAGGACTCTACTTTATAGCAAAGCTACTAAGCTAGAAGTGTGTTCCTAATTCATGGGGTAGCTTGAACTATAATAAAAAAGTATAAGGTATGAAATCAAAATTTATACTTTTACATAATCAATTACTACACTGGAAAAAGTAGATAAAAGATAGGGGAAATTGCATTTAACCACCCTTTATTTTACACTTGTTGCAATTAACCACCCTTTATATTTTTTTCTACACTTAACCACCCCTTATTTGTAATTATGTGCATTTAACCACCCATTTTGACGAAAAAACGTCATTTTCTCCGTTAAGTAAAGTAAATTACGTTTTTTCCTTTCTTTTGTAAATTTTATTTACAATAAATAAATAAATAAATAACCATAATTGACACTTTCAAGTTCCAATATGTCGATCGATTTTTGCAACTCTGGCCTAATTTCCTTCGTAATAATTCCTTCGCTCCATGCAATGGCGAAGAAGAACCACGACTTCGCCGATGCAAAGACCATGAGTTTGGATCTTGTTCTGACGACTTTGAGCGTCCCTTGGAGTCGGTCGTGTCTAAGTTTATGGACAACGACTCGAGATTCAAAAGGTTGAGATGTAGATCGAAATCCAATGATAATGACATTCCAAGCTCAATTTATTCTTAAATTCTTTTATTTATTGTAAATAAAATTAAAAAAGAAGGACAAAAATGTGATTTACTTTAATTTAATGAAGAAAATAACGTGTTTAATCAAAATGGGTGGTTAAATGCACATATTTACAAATAAGGGGTGGTTAAGTGTAGAAAAAAATATAAAGGGTGGTTAATTGCAACAAGTGTAAAATAAAGGGTGGTTAAATGCAATTTTCCCTAAAAGATAAGCATATAGCGGCAATAGTGATACAATGAAATGCACGGCCCACCCAACCAACCAACTTATTTAAAATTACCTAAAAGGTTAAAAAAAAAAAGTAGTAAGTGTAATAGTGTATTGACACCACCTAAAAGAAAGAGAAGACTAAAAAGACAAAGACAAAGGTGTGGCCGGAGCAAGGCGAGGGCAACCAAAGATGACAACAAAATTAAAGAAATGAGCCAAATATGGACAAAAAAAAATAAGATTTTGACACAAAACCATGCATGATTTGCTCTGATTGTAAGCACACTTTTTTTTTTTAATTTTTAACTTTTGAAAGAAACAAAAAAGGGATAAGTAGAAAAAAGCATGCAGAAAATGATGTGGGTCTGACGGAAATCTCGTGGGAAGCACAGGGGTGGGGGTGGTGGTCTCAGTCTGAACAACACAACTACGCCCCCATCTTTCGCTGTTGCCTCTTCCTTTTTTCTTATTCTTATATATACTATACGGCGTTTCTGTTTTTACCCAAGCCTTTGGCAGCTTCTGCGCTCAAATTAATCTCAATTCCAATTCCTCAAACCTCTAATAATAACTACATTAAGTACACACTCGACCCCACTATTAGCTTTGTAATGTTAAATATAGCCCATAAATTTTTGAGCCCTCGTCCAAAAATACTCTAAATGGTTCATTTTCCGGACACCCTTACTTAATGTCCGTTGTTAATTACGGACGGTTACGGGGTGCATATCACCCCTCTCTTTATGAGTTTATGTCGTCAGTCTGCGCTGCACCTCCTCATCTGCCTCGGCCCCACCCTACATAGGTCCCAAACAAAATCCTCTATTCCATTTCACGTTAAACCCGTGACGGGTCCCTCCATCTATTTTATCCGGTAATTATTTATTTATTCATTTACTTTACTATACTGTACTTATCAAAACAAATTAATTAATTAATTGATTAATGATATTGTAGTAATTACAAATTTGGGAGTGGAGGAGGGTCATCCGTTCTGCGCACGTGGTTATCAGGCCCGAAAACCGCCCGCCATCGGCCCCACTTTCACCCCTACCCAAGTCTAACTATTTCCCTCCACTTTCGCTGTCCACGTGGCAACGTGATTTAGGGGGAAACGACGTGGCATACGGACAGGGTATCTGCTGCAATCAACGTCCATTTCCCCATTTTATTGTTTCTTTTTTGTTAAAAAAAAACTGAAATAAGAAAACTGAGAAGATTTTTTTTTCAAAAAACTAAAATCCGGATTCCGGGGTTTTTAAACGCTTGCTGTGTTATTCGGGACCATTACCACTCCTCCATATATTTTCGCAGAGTATTCTGGAGTCTCTGATATGAGAGCGATTTCCTTGGCTTGTTAAATTTGCAAGAAACAAGATGTTGAATTCCACCATGTACAACGCAGCGACTCATTACAGCACCATGGCGCCGATGAGAGGCGGACTGTCGGCGGTTGCGGACTCGCCGATGCCTTACTATAACTCCCAGATTGGAGACGCCGTTCTACAGCAGCTTGCCAAGTCCATGAATTACTATAACCACAACAATCCGCCATTGAAGGACGATAGCGGCCTCACCTTCAACAACAACAACAACAACAGCCCTCTTCCGTTGCCAAGAAAGCGTCCGCGAGAATCTTCCATGGCCACCACGGCGACTCTTTTAAACAACGACACCAACATCAACACCAACCGTTCATTGATCTCCGTACCAGCCGGGGAAGTCTCCGGCCGGTGCCAAGACAGCGCTGTCGCATTTCTCGGAGACGATTTATCGCAACAGATGATGCAACAGCAGTTAGAAGTCGATCGGTTAATCACTCTTCATGTAAGTTTCCGTTCCTATTCCGTTAATTATTACGATTACCGATACGATTAATTCGTTCCTGATCAGTTTTCCGTTTCGAACGATCTCCCTTCTCCCTCCACATTGTTCAAAGACTTCTCGGATTGTTATTTGAAACTGTATGCGGATTGAGATACTTTTAGTAATTAATTAAATTGTTATTCGATTCCAGATGGAGAAAGTGAGACTCGAAATGGAAGAGAGAAGAAGAAAGCAATCTGCCAGAATAATCCAAACGATCCAAGAAGCCGTCTCAAGAAAGCTGAAAGACAAGGACGATCAGATCGAGAAGATCGGAAAGTTAAACTGGGCGCTCGAAGATCGCATCAAGTCTGTCTGCCTCGAGAACCAGATCTGGCGAGACCTCGCCCAAACGAACGAGGCGACGGCGAACGCTCTCCGATTAAACCTCGAACAAGTCATCTCACAGGCGGACAACAAGGCCGTCGACGACCGATTCTGCTCCGGTGCCGGCGTAACGGATGACGCCGAATCTTGCTGCGGGAGCAGCGGCCAAGGATGCGATGACGATGGCGATGAGGTTGATGGAGGTCGAATTCTCCGGTGGAGGAAGGTGGCTAGGACGAGTTCCGGCGGAGAGAGAAAGCAGACAGCGGAGGAGGAGGGGAGGAGGAAGAGGATGTGCAGGAGGTGTGGGGGAGCGGAGAGCAGCGTTCTGCTGTTGCCTTGCAGGCACCTCTGCCTTTGCTCGGCGTGTGGGCCAGCGGTCGAGACCTGCCCAATCTGTAATTCCACCAAGAATGCCAGTATCCATGTTAATCTGTGTTGAAAATACTCTTTTCTTCCTTTACTTTTACTATCGTTTTTTGTCCTAGAGAAATTAATTAGTTAGGGAAAGAAACAAATGAGGTAAAAAGAAATACTACTAATGCAAATCGATTTGCAGCATCAGAAATTGATCTTTCAACATTTTCTGGGCTTATTCTATTTTAACTCTTCCAAAATCCATTCAATTTATTTATGGCACTCCTTAATTTATTATTACTCCGGTGCATGCGACTGTTTTTGCACACAATATGATATTGCCAAACGTAAGAGGGTGAAAACGAATTTGATCCCCAAGTAAATTGAATAAGGTCATGTAAAATTTGAAGCTTTTAGCTATTGTGCTCGTCTCAGAAGTAGAATAATTTCTAGAACGAGCGGTTCCTCTTGGTGTGATCGATGAAGAATTTATTACTATATAATTTAAAGTAGAGTACATGAAATGGAGTGATGGATCGATGAACAGAAAATATTGGATAAGGTAACAAAGCTTGTATGGTATGATGCTGATAGCACTTGTAAACCCGGCATGCCAAATATAAGAAAGTGTGCAACTTGGTACACAATATTGATTGATTAATAGTCAAGTTTTTTAGCAGAAATGGTAAATCATCAAACCCGCCTTTAATTTGTAGTACGTACGTAGTCTTATCTTAGCGATGATAAAGCGCAATTAGCAACTTGTGGAGCATTACAATTTTTTTTTTCGGTAGAATGTGGAGCATTACAATTTACGGTAAGGTGAGAGTGAATTTGTGACCATGCATCGATCGTAAATGGTGGAATGGTGGTTATGGTGGGTGGTGGTGGTTTTCACTTTTCAGGAGTGGGCACATGCAATATGAAATTAACAAAGGGGCCGGAGATTAATGATCGAGGGGGTGCAAGGTGGGCCCAAATGACGCTACCTTGGGCAGCCATTACTGAGGGAGTCTCGGAGTCTAGCTAGCCAGGGAGCGCATGTTAGTACACAGGTTGAGTGGGTCCCGCCCGCCTGGGCCCCATGCGTTGCCTGTGGGGGCGGATCAGTCATTGCCGCCCCGTGCTCATTTCCCAACAGGATTTTGTCGCATTCAAAGCTAGCACAAAGGAAAAAACAAAATAGGAAACTATATTTATATTTTTAAGAAAATAAGGTGAACACTGAAAAGGAAACAGCCGATTTATGAGCGTTGAGATCACGTGGTTCGTGGAAACGTGGAGAACAACAAGTCGTGATGATCCTTGTAATAGTTACAAATCTCCGGCTCTGTGCAATTTGTATATTGACATACAGAGTAATTAAAGACGTGTAGTTTCAGTGTTACACGGCCCTCCACAATTTATTTATTTATTTATTGAATACTTTTTTTTTGGTGGAATATTTTTTTATTGAATACTTTAGTGTATGCATTTAGTTTTTAGAAAAAACAAAAATCCAATTTAGATAATCGAGAGTATACGGAGTACATAATACGGAGTAAAAAAAAAGTACCCCGTATATATATGAACGTATTCCGGGGGAGCAAGAAGCTCAGACTTTTCTTGAGTTTCTAGTAATCAGATAATGTCACGCTTTTCTTTTTCTTTTTTTATTTATTTTAATATTCTTATCAAGTTGCCCCAGTCGTCAGGGCGGTGATTCCATGATCTATGCTAGTAGTATACGTGTCTGATCGATGCATTATTCTGATTCTCACAAATTTATATTTGTAGTAACAATTAAAAGCAAATGGGAATGGGTTATTAAGAATTAAGAGCATTTTTAACATATTTTTAAAATGAATAAATTCTAAATTTAATAGATTTTTCTTCTCATTTTTAAAATAAAAAAAGGAGAAAAAGAAACTTTTTGAAATAAATTAGGATTTTTTCGAAATAGAAAAACTATTCAATTAAAAGTTTAAATAAAATGAAAACTGCTATAGTTTTTATTTTTAATTTTCAATTTTTTCACAAAACTATTGAAAATACTCTAATTAGTAATAAAAATAACTTTCTAAAAAATACAAAAAATTAAGTGGAGTAAGGACATCTTCAACAAACTTCTCCATACTATGGGAAAATATAAAATTTGGAGAACGTGATATAAATTTTTCTCCAATAGCTTTTCCATCTCATTTCCTATAATAAAAAGCGAGGATGAAATATGAGTTTCTTTCGTTAAATTTAGGGAATTCTAAAAATATTTAGATAATATAATAACTTTTAGTGATGATACTATGTTTTAAAATATTTTTAACTTTTTTATACATAACGAGTATAAGATTTTTTAAATAAAAAAATTATTAGAGTTAGAGTAAAATTATTTTAAAAAATGTCATTATTTATTTTTTATTTTAAAAAAAATTATAAAAAGTTTATTGGACATGTTCCAATAAAGTTAGGATGCCAGTGATTTTAGGTGGAGAAAAAAGAGATATGAATGGGGGCGTGGAGCACGTCACATTGAAGAAAGGAGAGTGGGAAGGCGGGGCCCGCGAGATGTCCTTTTGTACAGGGTGTCGTGTACCAGGTTTGTGTGCTTCCTGCGTACCCGTACTATTAGACCTGTCAATTGGCTCAGGCAGGTAGGGTTCGGATTTGGGTCAATTGGGTTCAAATTAAAACGAGTTTTGGATCGTCGGGTCCTTAATTTACGGCTTTATATGGATCGGGTTGTTACGGGTTTAGTACGGGTGCGAGTTGATCCAATGGATCACGATCGTCAATTTTGTTAACTTTTATTTTTATATTTATTAAAATAATTAATATTATATCAAATATTATTTAATAATAATAAAATAACAATTTTTAACAAATTTTATAATAAAATATTTAATTTTTAATTGAAATAATACTTTATAATAAAATACTTTATCAACCCGCTCGAGTCAACCCGTTGTTGTGTCGTCTAAATTTTCTTATGTCATTATTGAGGGAGATAATCTTTTTCTTATTAATTCGATTAAATAAATCTGGAATAATAATAAAATAACATTCTTTACTCAAAGATATTAATTTTTTACTTTCATTTATTCCGCATGTTCGTTACATGAAATGTAATAATGCAGCTGATTTCATAGCAAGATGTGGAAGAAAGCATTCCAACATCGGAAATCTAAAGAGATATTAGTCATGAAACCCGAAATAAATCGTCGCTTGAAGACAAGAAACGAGATTCTATTATTCGATTGTGCAAACACTTGTTCTTTATTTATTGTTTTCTTACAGCGAGGTTACAAGCAAATGAGGTTTACAAGCAAAACGAGATTTACACCTTAGACCTCCTAAGAGTATTTGAGATCTCGATCTAACAAGGTTCG
The DNA here is from genome assembly GCA_964016875.1 of Fallopia convolvulus. Lineage (NCBI taxonomy): Eukaryota > Viridiplantae > Streptophyta > Magnoliopsida > Caryophyllales > Polygonaceae > Fallopia > Fallopia convolvulus. The sequence continues at coordinate 54,407,107 of OZ024721.1, forward strand.
AGATCTCCTAATCACTATGAGCTTCTACTACCCACAGGCCACTTGATGGACTCCGGTAGCAAGGTTGAGCTTCGAGTTTGAGTGTGGTGATGGTGGCTTGCGAGATATGCAGTGAGGTCTTTGGTGTGAGCGAAAGCTCTCTATGTGACTTGAAGTCTTTTTGTGGACTTCACTTGTCTATAGCGAGGTCGTTTAACAATGTTTCAACTCGTCGATCTTCAACGAGCAAGATAGTTCTTGAGTTCAAGATGTTTTTCGACCCTTTGCCGCCTACGAGGTTCTCCTCTATTTATAGAGAATTGAGGAGCCGGGTTTTGGTGTTTACTCAATGTGGGACGCCCGAGATCAGGGCCACTGATTGGTCCGGAGGTGAGGCAGCCGATGATTGACTTGGGGGAGCGGCGACAGCTGAGTGGTTCAGGTGGGCGAGAGTGTCAACAGAGTCGGCAACGAGGTTTAGACCTCGTTCCTAGGTTTCGGAAGACCTTGCGGAGATAGGGATTTTGTTTAATTAAAAGAGGGGTATGGTTGTGGGCCCCAAAATCCACCTTGGGAGTCCCGTCAGATCCGTTTATTCCTTGTATCCCGAGCCCACTTCCTATTTTACTATTTTGAGCTCCATCACAACCCCGTGGCCTGGGGACCTCGTCCCGAGGACCGCAAGTCATAAAGTACGAGGGGTAGTTGGTTCATCAAACCCGGGGTGCGGGGTCTGTACTTCTTAGGATTTGCGAGGTGCGAGGTTCAGAGGTTGGTGGACATATCACAAGAAACTCTCTTGCGAGGCCTGACACTTAGGCCCTTCTTCCGTTCGCGTGTGCGATGCTTCCTGGGTCTCCCCCCCCCCCCCCCCCCCGCGTATTTTTGCTTAATGGGCCGTAAAAGCAGACCAGGCCCAATAAGCTTTTCGGGGGTGGGGAGAGGCCCAAGTCCGCCCTTTATAAGAAGCGTAACTCCCACGCCTCATCTCCATCTTCTTCCTCCAACGTTCCCTCTCTCTCTTTCTCTCTTGCCCTTTCAGTTCCCTGCGAGCAGTTTCCAGACGGTTCTCCGACGATCTTCCGACACCGCCCAGGAGCGCTACCGCACCAGCCGCATCAGTTTTAAACAAGTAAGCGCTCGGCTCCCTTTTTCGCGTTTTCGATGTTCCTCCCCCTTTCTTTCGCCGCCCCTTGCCTCGCCGGGAGATGGGCGTTTCCCGGTGCCTCGCGGTGGTGAAACGGAGGGGATGAGGGCAGCACCCGCGCCTGCGCGACGCCCTCGATTCTCTTTTTCTCGCGTTTTTTCTTTCTTTGTTTCGTGCCCTTGCGGGCGACGGTTGCTTTTCGGCGTTTCACGCCAGCGTTTCGGCGGCAAAACGGTGGGGTGAGGGTGGCGTTCGCCACGCTCTCGAACCCTTCGTTCGCCAACCGACGGTTGAGTTTCTGCGACCCCTTTGCTTTTTTGAAATTCGAATTCCTCGGAAAACCAAACGTCATGATGTCCGACTGACGGGACATTTGGTTTTCCACCGCTGGCTTCCATTTCACCTTCTCTTTCCTCCTTTTGGCGCTTCACATTCTTCCCCAGCCGTCCTATCTGTCAGAGTAGCCCTAGGGTGCCACGTGGTTTCTTCCCGTTATCACCTTGCGTATTCTTTTTTTGTGGCTTTGCTCGATGTCTCAACCTTTTTTCTTTTCCAAGTGTTCGCTTCTCGTGGCCTGGACGTCGCTTGTTCATGCCTAGAGGAGCCTCTTTGAGCCCTCCACCAGGCTTCGCGTTTAAAGTTCAAGAGAGGTTCTACGAGGAGGCCTCTGAGGCCGAGGAGAGTGTCAAGACCAGTGATTCCCAGAACCCGAAGTCTGCCTCGCTGATTTTTAGCGATCCCTCATCTAGCGACTCCGTTGTCTCAGTCAGCTCGCTCTTCCCTCGACTGCGCGTATACTCCGGAGTCGAGATGGCCTCGTATTCAATTTCCGATGAGGAGGTGGTCGGTCCCCATGCGAGGTCATTGGATTCCAATGACCAAGCGAGCTTCTTTGAGAACTACATTACCGACTCCGTGTCGAGCATCCCATCAGTCCTCGAGGAGAGGATACCCATGCATCCGAACCCCTCGAAAGGGATTTTTCTTCCCGAGGGGGTGCCCACGGTTCTGAAGCGGGGAGACCTCGCGGATATCGCCAATGACTTCGCTTGGCCCGAGGGGTTGAGCTTGCGCTCCCCGAAGAGGGAGGCTGCTCTCTGGCCCATTATGAGAGGTGCGTCGTCGTGACCTCGTCAGCCTCCAGGCCGGCTTCCAGTTGCCGCTGGCCCATCATCTAGTCAACTTTCTATGGGCTATGCACGTCTGTCCAGCACAATTGTTCCCCAATGCGTGGCGGCTCCTTTGCGCCTACACCATTCGAAGTTACGAGCTCGGGGATGGACCTGATCTTGACACCATGTCGAGCTTGTTTTTGGCGAGGAGAGAACACGAGTCTTGTCTCGTCAACCGCAGCCTGCCTGGTCTCAAGATTACCACGGCCCTTTCGAACGTCGAGTCGTGGAAGATCAAATGGTTCTTTGTCTGGGACCCTACTGGGAGGTACCTCAACTTCCCCACGGCTCCGGACAACTTCGTCCGGCCCAAAGGTACACAAAAGGCTGACGAGCTCAAGAAGTGGTACACCCCGGAGCGTCAGGAGCCGTTCCAAGAGTACCTCGCACAGGACCGGCTTGAGCGGGCCGGCCTAAGTCTTACACTTCCACCTCGCGAGGGCGGCGGGGGTACTTATTTTCCCTTTTCACTCCTGGTTTTGTTATATATTATTTTATTTTTTTTTGGTTTTGGGCCATGGACATGGGGGAATACCTCGCTTATTTAATGATGACCGCGAGCTTTGCTCGGGCCATGCTACCTCGGTTGGTTGCGATATTTTGCTTTTTCTAACTTGTTTTTTCTTACATTCTTGACAGTGGACCTTTTCAACGCTCTCACCTCGAGGGCGCAGGGGAAGAAACCTACGACCTCCACCTCCCAGGCCCCGTGAGCCTTGAAAGGGGTCGTGGTAAAGGAACCGACCCCTTCGGCAAGGCCGCCCACCCCGCAACCGAAGGCAACACCCCCGCCGCCGAAGGTTCCAAGGGTGAAGATTATCGAGGGGGCTTCGTGAAGGGGGGACGTCGCTAGGACGTCCTCCCAAGTCCCACGAGGATCCGAAGATGGAGCCAGATCCAAAAGAAAAGAGGTCGAGGAGCCACCCCCCCCCCCGCCTCGACAAGAAAAAGAAGCATAAGGGGGACAACCAGAGGGGAACCCCGAGAGGGGAATTGATGAAGCGCCCCGGCTCCACGAGACGAGTTATCTCGGCCGACGGGCCTCTTGCTGATAAGTTTCACTGCCATGGACACGCCCGGGGCGTGCCCAAGGATTGGGATAGGACGAATTGGAAGAAGGAGGTTGCGTGGGCAAATAACCTCTCGGAGGCCGCTATCAATGACGAGATCCTCCACTACTTGGCGATGGTATGCCCTACTTCTTCGAGGTTGTTCTTTTTCTTGGTTCCATTATTATTATTTTTGTTTTAACATGCTTTTTGGTTTTTCAACATCACTTCTTTGAGAATTACAACTGCAGTCGTGTCAGCCTCCTCCACAAGATGATGGATAGGTTGGAGGCGCAGCTCAAGGCCCGCGACGCCGAGGTCGAGAAGAAGGGAAGAGACCTCGCGGAGGCTGAGAAGCGAATTCGCGCAGCGGAGGTTGCAGCGGCGGACGAGGCCAAGGATGCTGCTAGGGCCAGGGAGGATACGAAGAAGGCCAATGAGGAGGGGGAAAAGGCAAAGGGGGAGGTGAGGGGTCTCAAGGACGAGGTTGGGGACCTCAAGGCCGAAAACAAGGAGCTTCGGAGTAAACTGTCCACGGAGCACAAATTTTTCAGGGAGAAGGAAGCGGAGCTCCAGAAGGCCGAGGAGGAGATAAGCGAGCTCAACGAGGAAGTTGAGGCTGCGGGCCCCAAGTATGTGGAGTCTGCGGAGTACAAGGAAGAGCTGGTGGGCAGCGAGAACAAGATGTTCCGGCAGGCGGTCTGCATGGGGGTCAAGCAGGAGGTCGCGAAGTATGGGCACATTGACGCCCGTATTGCCTTCTTCAACCCCAACTACGCACTGACTATGGGGGAAGAAACTGGGGAGGAGCCCGAGGGAGAATGCGAGTTCTTCCTCAGGGAGGATGGGACCGTGGCCGTCGAGGCGCCCTCTGCAGAGGACCTCGGCCAGGGAGGCCTGGACCCCGTCGTTACTGATTCTCATCCCGCAACTGACGTGCCGAGCTCCCAGCCCGTTGCGATCTCCGACTCGCCCGTCCGCCAGGCGCCTACGGAACCCGCCGCCGAGACCTTGAAGGAGTGAAGGATGCTTGTTTGTGTGTTTTTGTGGTTTTTTTTATATATTTTCGCTATTTTGGTGGCCCCGCCGGGGTCTGTAATTAAGATACTTCGGCCCTTGTGGCCTTATTTTATGCAACTTTCCTTGTTTTATAGTTGTGTTGTGTTTCTTACTTTAATTTACTTTTATATATATCCCAATCCAACCCCATGGCCCGAGTGTCACAACATTTGTGGCACCCTCGGGCCACATCGGGCGCTTGTCTTATGCGGCGATCCCGAGCTTTGCTCGGATCTGTGTAATTGTTTTTATGCCAGGATCACGAGCCTCGCTCGGATCTCGCATGATGGTTATTATGCCAAGACCACGAGCCTCGCTCGGATCTCGCATGATGATTTTCGGGAATCTCCAACCCCAAGTGGGAAGCGAGGGGTGGACTTCGCAACTTAAAACCGAGAATCTCCAACCCCAAAAGGGAAGCGAGGGGTGGACTTCGCAACTTAAAACCGAGAATCTCCAACCCCAAGCAGGAAGCGAGGGGTGGACTCCGCATCTTAAAACCGAGAATCTCCAACCCCAAGCGAGAAGGGAGCGGTGGACTTTGCAACTTAAAACCGAGAATCTCCAATCCCAAGCGGGAAGCGAGGGGTGGACTTCGCAATTTAAAACCGAGAATCTCCAACCCCAAGCGGGAAGTGATACGCTCTATTTAGTATAGGTTAACTCTTGTATTTTAGGCATGATTTGAGTGTGTTTAGGTTAGTTTTCAGCATAATTGTAATATGAAGACTGAAGACACGATTTGAAGAATTGCAAGAGTTTTGAAGACAAGTGTTGATTTGGAGTTGTTTTGACGCCATTTTCTTGTGACACATCGTTCGGGAGCTATGGTAATCGGATGATGCTAAATTTGGTATCATTGGAAAGCTAACTCGAAGAGCTACAATTCTTGTTTGTACGGCGAGTTGAAATTCCAACTCTAAGTGGGTCAGAGGACCCGCGCTCGCGGGTGGAAACCGCGCTCGCGGTTGAAGAGGGTTCCATCTCCTAGGGGAGATCAATGGAACCGCACTCGAGGGTGGCTGTGTTTCCGAAGCGCCGACTTTCTGTTTTATTCTATATTTTATCTATTTTTATATCTTTAGGTTTCGGTTGTTTTTCTACTATTTAAGATTAGTTTCGTGTTTCAATTGAACTTATATGAGAACACACATTATCTACCATACTTTTACTTTTTAGGTTTTATTTCGGTTTTATTATGGAGAACTAATTTCTCTTGGAGTTTGTTTGATCAAGGAAGCCTTTTTATATAATTCATGAGATTCTGGTAACTTTTCTACCCCTTGGTTAATATCAAAACTCTTGTGCTAAATTTTATGATTATCAATTGATTTCTCTTGGTGCTCAACTTGTTGAATTTGATTGATATTCTATTGTTTGGATTAGTTTGATTGTTGTCTGTGCAATCTTATTTATCCTTGAAACAACTCTTTTCTAGGACCGTGGACTAGAATTGAGAAAGAGTGTTTGATTGTTATTTTATGCATGAGACTCGTAGCTTGATTGCATGATTTGATATCCTTCTATCCTTAATACTTTGCATGATTTGAATTAAGCGTTCTTGTTCATATCATAATTTCGTTTGGACCGTGGACAAGCGGAAATCTTTTATAAGGATTGGAATTAACCTGGGAATTAATAGAAAAGTGGATGAATCGATGATCGAATGATTAAAAAGGTGGAATTGATTGAATGAACTCTGCTTTCCTTAAGTGATTTGATACCTAAATTTACTTGCTTGTTTAAACTCCCAAAACCCCCTGTTTTGTCTTTGCTGATTGTTCAGAATACCGATTCTCTTGGGTTCGATTCCTTACTTGCATGCTATACTTAGTTTGTAGTTTAGGGTAATTTATTTTTGATCTTGGCAACAATGATTTTAGCCGAGTCAAATTTTGGCACCGTTGCCGGGGAATTGGTTTTATTTTTCTGTTCAGTCGGCGTTTCTGACGACCCGCGCCCGCGGCCTGACCCGCGCCCGCGGTTTGAAACCGCGCTCTCGGTTCTGTTCGTCCAGAAATCCTGAATCTCTTGTGTAAACCTATCTTACGGTCTACACTTGTATATACTAATGTCTGCGTTTAGGTTATGTCAGTTGCAGGATGAACCCTTTCATGAGTACTTCACTAGGTGCCAGAAACTATTGCATGAATTCTCTGTGTGGGGGATAGACATAGGGCTTGATGATGCTTGCCATCACATTTTTATTGGGATGACTCTTGAGTCCCAACTAAGGATGTACCGCGAGAGCGATGGAAAATATGTTGTCTGGAAACCCATGGACCAATGTAATTTCTTTTGTCACCTCCGAGCCGGAGAGATTGAGGTGCAGAAATTGGAGAACCAAATTGCTGAACAAAGAAAATTGGAGGAGGTGTTGGCCATCAAGATGGAAATTCTTGAAGATCAAGGTCTAGTGCAAGAACCGTGCACGCAGGATGACAACCACACATGTGCTTCCGGTACAGAACCAACAGATCCCCCTGAAGAGCCAGTTCCACCCTTTCCGGAGGCACTCAGAGACCCTTCATGGGATGAAGAGGTGGATGATCATAGTCATATGATGACGGAGGAGGAATATTTCCTTAAGTTTGACAGCTCCTGGAGTGATGACGATGAGCCTGATGATTCGAAGAAGGAGCTAGATGATGATATGGAGATTGCCCTTCCACTTGAGGAGATGTCTATGTCTCCTGCCATGGAATCCTTTGTTATGATCGATCATGATCCCTGTATCCTTCCCTCTTCTTCCTTACTTTCTATTGATATTTGTTTTTGATCTTGGCAACAACGACTTTAGCCGAGTCAGGAAGCGAGGGGTGGACTTCGCAATTTAAAACCGAGAATCTCCAACCCCAAGCGGGAAGCGAGGGGTGGACTTCGCAATATCGAACCGAGAATCTCCAACCCCAAGCGGGAAGCAAGGGATGGACTTCGCAACTTAAAACCGAGAATCTCCAACCCCAAGCGGGAAGCGAGGGGTGGACTTCACAACTTAAAACCGAGAATCTCCAACCCCAAGCGGGAAGCGAGGGATGGACTTCGCAATTTAGAACCGAGAATCTCCAACCTCAAGCGGGAAGCGATGGGTGGACTTCGCAACTTAAAACCGAGAATCTCCAACTCCAAGTTGGAAGCGAGAGGTGGACTTCGCAATTTAGAACCGAGAATCTCCAACCCCAAGCGGGAAGCGAGGGGTGGACTTCGCAACTTAAAACCGAGAATCTCCAACCCCAAGCGGGAAGCGAGGGGTGGACTTCACATGAAATTTTCATTTTTGAGACAGATTTGAAAACGCCACGACCCTTTATTCACAAAATTTGTAGGAAATAGCGGAGTTCGGAGAGTTTACACGTAATATTTTTTGAGCCGATCGATGTTCCATGTTTTGCTCTGGGTACATCCCTCGCTGTCTTTGAGCTTGAAAGCTCCGGGTGTGACTTCTTCTCCGAGGAGGTATGGTCCCTCCCAATTAGGATCCAGCTTGGCACCTTCGGTACGCCTTAAAACGAGGCTACCCGTGGCCAAGAACCGGGGTCTGACCTTTTTGTCGTGATACACTGCCACGCGCCATTTGTATTCCCTGGAGCGCAGGTCGGCCACCTCGCGCAATTCGTCCCTAAATAGCAGCTCGACCCTGAGGTTGGCCTCGTTCTCTTTTTCATCGAAATCAAAAACTCTCGCCGAAGGGACCAAGGTCTCTACTGGGACTAGCACTTTCGCCCCGTAAGTTAGAGCGAAAGGCGTTTCTCCCGTTTCCCGACGCGCGGTGGTGCGATATGTCCATAGGACGAGTGGGAGAAGCTCCGCCCAGTGGCCTTGCGCCATGCCCAAGTGCTTCTTTAGATCGAACAAGATGCGGGCATTGACGTTCTCCACCTGGCCGTTGGATTGAGGGTGGGCCACGAAGGAAAACTTGAGGGTTATGCCCAGGTCGGAGCACAAGGTCCGAGTCTCCTCGCAATCGAATTGGGGGCCATGGTTGGTCATGATGGTCATGGGAACGCCGAAGTGGCAAACGAGGTCACACCCAGGTCGGAGCACAAGCAATGGCAAAGATCACTGGGACGAAGGTCTGCGAATTCCTGTGGAAGAACCGAGGATGTTCAAAACTCCTTCGTCCCAGTGATCTTTGCCATTGCTTGTGCCTCGACCCACTTCGTGAAATAATCGACGATGACCAAGATGTACCGCACCTGGCCAACAGCCTTGGGGAAGGGACCGAGGATGTCCATCCCCCACATCGCGAGGTCGGGGCGTGCTGGAGGTTACTGTGCTTCTAACACCCGTCACATCTCTGGACATAGGCCCTCGCGTCCTGCCGGAGAGTGGGCCAAAAGTATCCCAAATGGGTAATTTTATGCGACAGGGATCGCCACCCTGGGTGGCCGCCACAGACCCCCTCATGTGCCTCATAGAGGATATGCTCCATAGACTCGGTCAGCACACACAACAAGTTGGGCTCCGCATAGCCTCGACGATAGAGCCGGCCGCCGATGACGCAATAGCGTGCCGCCTGCATTTTCAACTTCTGAGCCTCCGTGGGGTCCTCTAGGAGAACGCCGCTTTCCACGTATCGTGTGATCGGGATCCTCCATTCCCCAGTGGTAACGGAGAGAACCTCGCTGGTTATACTCCGCGAGAGTTTTCTTTCTATCATCACGCGATTCCCTACCTCCAAGGGAAGGGCAGAACCCAACCTCGCGAGAGCATCCGTCTTCGTGTTCGAGGTTCGCGGGATGGACTCTACCGCAAAGGTTTCTAGGCACGACACCAAGGCCTTAACTTTCTCTCGGTACGCAGGCAGGAACCCCGTCCGGGTGTCGTATTGCTCGTTGAGCTGTCGCACAACCAGCTCGGAGTCGGTGTAGACCCTGATGTTGCGGGCTCCACTGAGGAGTGCCATCTCTATCCCGGCGATCATGGACTCATACTCGGCCTCGTTGTTGGTGGCATCGAAGGCGAATTTAAGGGCGTACTCCGTCTCGATTGAGGGACCGGCGAGGAATATGCCAGCCCCGCCACCGGCATCACATCGTGAGCCATCAACGAATACCTTCCATTCCTCCGAGCTTGCGTCCGTTTCGGGGAAGGTGACCTCCACCATGAAGTCAGTGAGGGCATGTCACTTCATTGCGGTCCTAGGGAGGTAGCTGATGTCGAACTCGGAGAGCTCAACCGCCCACTTCGTCATTTGCCCGGAGTGGGCGGGCTGGTGGAGGATTTGTCGAAGTGGGAGGTCAGAGAGGACCTGATGGGATGCGCGTGGAAGTAGGGGCGCAGGCGCCTGGCGACGGTCATGACAGCCAGTGCCATCTTCTCCGCTGGGGAGTATCGCTGCTCCGCAGGCTGGAGCACACGACTTGTGAAGTAGACTGGGTGCGTGGCTTTTCTGGTTAGCACCGCGTTGACCGTCTCTGGGCTCACCACCACATATAACTACAAGTCCTCGCCTGCCATTGGAGGTGACAACGTAGGGAGCTTTGATAGGAAGGCTTTTAACTCGGAGAAAGCGAGCTCTAGCCCCTCGTCCCAAACAAACTTGTCGTTCTTCTTGAGGGCAGCAAAAAAGGGCAAAGACTTGTCCGCCAAGCGGGAGAAGAACCTCCCCAAGTAGTTCACGGCGCCATTGAGCCGCTGTACCTCAGTGCGAGATCGCGGCGACCTCATTGAGAGAATCGATTCGATCTTGGCTGGATTGACGCCGATCCCGCGCTCGTTGATCATGAAGCCTAGGAACTTCCCCGATGACACGTCGAAGACGCACTTCTCGGGGTTCAGGCTGAGACGATTGTGCCTGAGGGTCACGAAGACCTCGTGGAGGTCGGCCAGATGCTCCTCGGAGCTTTTTCTCCGTACCATGATGTCGTCGACGTAGGCCAGCACGTTCCTCTCGAAATGGTCTTTGAAGACCTGGTCAACGAGACGCTGGAAGGTCGCCCCTGCGTTTTTAAGGCCGGAGGGCATGACCTTATAGCAGTATGTACCCCACTGCGTGATGAAGGACGTCTCCTCCTCGTCACGCGGACTCATCGAGATCTGATTGTATCTTGAGTACGCATCGAGGAAACTCAAGACCCCGTGCCCCGCGGTTGAATCAACTAGTTCGTCGATCGAGGGCAGGGGGTAGCTGTCTTTGGGGCACCCCTTGTTGAGGTCTTTGAAATCCACGCACATCTGCCACTTTCCGCTGGCCTTTTTGACCAGCACGACGTTGGACAACCATTTCGGGTACTGGACCTCGCGGATAAACCCCGCGGCCAACAGCTTAGCCACCTCTTCATTCGCGGCGTTTGCCCTTTCCTCGTTCATCTTCCTCCGCCGTTGCACTACAGGGAGGTTGGTAATGTCAACGTTCAAGGAGTTTTGAGCCACTATGCGCGGGACACCGTGGAGATCCATAGCGTTCCAGGCGAATGCATCGCGGAATCTGGACAACAGGGCCTCCAACGACGTAGCTGATTTCCCAGAGAGACACTCTCCTAGGTAGATCTTCTCGGACTCATTCCCGAAGGGGGTAATCACCCTTCTTTCTACCTCGGGGATGGGGACCGTGGAGTCCCGGACTTCGAGGTCGGCCTCGTCGGGGGACTCCACCATGAACACCGGGCATTTTTGTTTGGCCGAGGTCGCATAGCAAACGCGACCCTCCTCTTGGTTGCCCTTTACTTCCCCAACCCCGCCATCGACGGGGAATTTCATTTTTAGGTGGTAGATGGAGACCACTGCCTGGAGTTTCATCAGGGATACCCTCCCGATGATTGCATTGTACACGGAAGGCAAGTGTACCACTGTGAACTCCACCATCTCGGTCCTCCTCGTGGAGCCGGTGCCCAACGTCATCCAAAGGTCTATGAGACCTGCCACGTCGACCTCGTCTCCCGAGAAGGAGGTGAGCTTCCCAGCGTAGGGCTTCAAGGATGTTTCGGAGATGCCCAACTGCTCTAATGCGCCATAGTACATGATGTCCACGGAGGATCCCGTGTCCACCAGCACTCGCTTCACCATCTTCGAGCCTACTTGAGCGTGCACCACCAAGGGGTCAGAGTGCGGCATGTGGAGTCCCTCGGCATCTTCGGAGGTGAAGGCCAAGCCTACGTGGGACCGCGAGGTCTGGGCAACGCTAAATACCGAGGGCTCATGATGGCTTGCCCTCGCGTATCTTTCTTTCTGCCTGACTTGATCCAGCCAATGATGGTCCACCCGAGATGGTATGGATATACCCATCGGGTGTTGTTGTCTGCCCAGACCGTGCCTGCTTCGCGGGAGCCTGCTGCTCGACGTTGATAGCCTGAGCTTGACTCGGGCCTCGTGGTAAGGTGTTGACGCCTGACGCAAGGTCGACACGGCCCTTTTCGTTTGGGTTGTACAAAGGGCCGCCCTTGCCCCTATAACCTCGTTGCTTTCCGCCGAAGCAGTTCCAATTGCCACCGCGGTTGTTGTTGCGATTGACGTCGTTCCCGTTGTTATTGTTGTTGTTGCTTCTGTTGTTGTTGTTGTTGTAGTTCTTGTTCTTGTTGTTGTTGACGGGGTTTTGGGCCTGCTTTACATACGCATCCCTCGCGTGCGGTGCGGCCACCTTCGCCTTTCCTTTAGCCTTGGCGACGATTTCCTTGTCGGTCGTCGGTCACGAGCTCTAGTTTGCGGCATCCTCGGCATACACCTGGGACGTGATCTGGGCGCACAGGTTGTCGTACGTCGTTGGGCATTTCAAGAAAATGTAAGTCTTGAAAGGCCCCGGACACAGGTTGCCCATGACGGTATCTCGCACCGATGATTCGTTGATGTGTGCGATCTCCGCTACTGCGGTGATGAACCTCGTGAAGAAGGTGCCCAACAACTCGCCCTCTCCCTGCTCAATACCGCGGAGATCCCGCATGTTCTTCTTGCGCTTCCTCGAGCCACTGAAGTGTGTAACAAAGGATTCACACAGTTGAGCGAACGAGGCCACAAACCCTATCTTGAGGCTTATGAACCACATCATCGCGGCCTTGTCCAGGGTGGTTGGGAAGATGCGGAAGAATATGGCGTCATTGTAGGAGTTGACATTCATTTGGACAGCAAAGTGCTTCACTTGCTCCTCCGGGTCAGCCGTGCCGTCGTAGAGGCCCATTTGTGGCCAATGGAAACCTTTGGGCATAGACGCCCCCCTGAATCTCGTCCACGAAGGGGGAACGACATCCGGCCTCAATGGGTTGACGTTGCGACCTCAATTTGAGGGAGTGCATCGGCGTCGTTGGTCTTGATTTGATGGGATGCATAGCACTCCCCGCCGTTTCGGACAACTCCATGTCCTGCATTCTCGAACGTTGTGAGCGGGACCGCGAGATCTGCATGGGGTCCCGGGGAGGCCTCTCCGTCAATGAGCCGTTGGTGGAAGTCTCGTGTCTCGGCACATGCCCAGGGTTGTATGCAGGTACGTACTTGGAGTGGGGTTGGCCTGGGGGGAGGGGACGTATGAAGGAGCGAAGCCCTGCTGGTACTACCCATAGCCCGGGTAGGGATATGAGTTCGGGGGTGCACCGCCCGGCTCGTACCCTTGGAATGGGTAGGGGTTTTGTGGGGCGGTGTACATCCAGCCCGGGGGGACCACGAACGGACAGCGCGGAGGTCCCGCAGCCACCCATTGCGAGGTTTCGGGCATGTTATCGGGGTGTTGGGGGAAAAAGTTGTTCGGACAAGCCATTTTGAGGGGTTCAAAGCCAAGGTTTGCACAAATCGAGAAACTGCTTAGGATGAAGAAGTTCCCATAGACGGCGCCAGTGATGAAACCCGAAATAAAACGTCGCTAGAAGAAAATAACGAGATTCTATTATTCGATTGTGCAAATACTTGCTCTCGAGATTTACACCTTAGACCTTAGACCTCCTAGGAGTATTTGAGATCTCGATCTAACAAGGTTCGAGATCTCCTAATCACTATGAGGTTCTACTACCCACAGGCCGCTTGATGGACTCCGGTAGCGAGGTTGAGCTTCGAGTTTGAGTGTGGTGATGGTGGCTTTCGAGATGATGCAGCGAGGTCTTTGGTGTGAGCGAAAGCTCTCTATGTGACTTGAAGTCTTTTTGTGGACTTCACTTGTCTATAACGAGGTCTTTTAATGATGTTTCAACACGTCGATCTTCAACGAGCAAGATAGTTCTTGAGTTCAAGATGTTTTTCGACCCTTTGCCGCCTACGAGGTTCTCCTCTATTTATAGAGAATTGAGGAGACGGGTTTTGGTGTTTACTCGATGTGGGACGCCCGAGATCAGGGCCACTGATTGGTCCGGAGGTGAGGCAGCCGATGATTGGCTTGGGGGAGTGGCGACAGCTGAGTGGTTCAGGTGGGCGGGAGTGTCAGTAGAGTCGGCAACGAGGTTTAGACCTCGTTCCTAGGTTTCGAAAGACCTCGCGGAGATAGGGATTTTGTTTAATTAAAAGACGGGTATGGTTGTGGGCCCCAGAATCCACCTTGGGAGTCCCGTCGGATCCGTTTATTCCTTGTATCCCGGGCCCACTTCCTATTTTACTATTTTGAGGTCCATCAATTAGTCTAAATATATACCCTTGGGTTACTCCTCCTATCACCAATTGGTTTTAGGATGGAATCCCATAGGCTCATGTGATGGGCCTGTCGCGCATGTGCGTTGGGATGGTCTCCCCCTCCGTCCGTATTATGGCCCGCCGAACTTTGACATGGTATCAGAGCGGTTTGATGTTGGGTCCCTGATTGTTTGGGTCTGGCATGGATGTTCCCCACCCGTGATATTGAGCTAACGATTTGAGCTAGGTGTTTGGGATCGTCGATGATCCGTCGGCTCTAAGGCCATTATTTTGTCAAGTGTTAACTGGGCCAGACCAGTTCCACTTGAAGAGGCGTGTAGAAGAAAGCATTCCCACATTGGAAATCTAAAGAGATATTAATCTAAATATATACCTTGGGTTACTCCTCCTATCACCAATTGGTTTTAGGATGGAACCTCATAGACTCATGTGATGGGGCTGTCGCGCATGTGCACTGGGACGATCTCCCCCTCCGTCTGTATTATGGCTCGCCGAACTTTGACCCAAGAAGATTCCTCTCCATGCCTCTTCTTCAACATGTGATTCTTTCAACGCAAGTTTTATTAATTTGTTAATTTGTAATGCTAGTTCTTCGGAACGCTTAAGCTTAAATGTTAGTTAGCGTCCTATGTATAGTTTTGGAATTTCTCAAGATCATACGCAATGATGATTTATGTTGACTTTGTAATTTACGAGTAACCTAATGTTTGTCTTGTATTATTAAAAAAAAAGAAAGGATATAAGTATACTAGAGTGGATTCATTGATCACTGTTGGGCCCTCCTAAATCTAAGCCCAGAAGGAACGTCGAAGGCCCAACCTATCAAGCCCAGGATGTCGGTTAAGAAAGAGTGTGGAAGAATCAGTCCACGTATAGCGAAGATCTCGGAATCGGCATTTACTCACTTCAACGACTACCACATTCATACCGGTGGCGAAATCCCCGGGATATGGCGAACACCCCACCAACGGTCTGAAGGGAGAGGAGCATTATAAGATGAGGTCGAGGCGAAAAGGAGGGGACAATCTACACAAGCACTCAAAACACAAACCAGAAGCTGAAATCATTTCTGTTTAATCATTCCATTTACGTTCGAGTGTATTCATATACTTTGAAGGGATTTATCTACAATTACGATTGCAATATACACATTACAACTTGCCTGTTAATTGTTCTCTATTCTATATTTGATTCTACATCTTGTCTTTAGTTCATAACGTGTTACGACTATTTTTTGGTTAGGATTTCCCCTATTTTAACAGGTAACGCGTTAGTGCGATTATCCTGCCCAAAACAATTGGCGCCCATCGTGGGGCCCTAGCCAAAAAGAATTCACGCTAAAACAACTGCAAAGTTCACCAAATGGAAGGAATCCAAACTACTTACAGTAACGTAGGAGATCTTGATAACCATGAGGTCAACGAAGAAACAAATAATCAAGGCGCTGGAACCGTAGACGGTATCGGAAACGTAGATGGAGTTGGAAATGTGGATGGAATTGAGCAAGGCTCCGGAAACACCAATGGCAATCCCGGTACTTTCGAGAAACGAGGAGTTGGAGGAGGCGATGCTGACGTCATCATGGAACTCCGATCAACGATGATTGCTCTCCAAAAAGACCTAGAAAGCTAAAAAGAAGCTAATGCCAAATTCACCGAGGTATATGAGAAGCAAATTGAGACTTTAACTAATGAACGCAATTTGCTTCGATCCCAGGTACAATCAGCTCCAACCCGTCCCCGAGGAACCGATGTGGTGGAAGGGGTCGCTAGACGATTAGATATGGACGATCCAAGTCTCGTGACACCCGATGTCGTCAGACCTGTAACCGGGTATCAGGTAAATGGTAATTCCTTAAGGGCAATACGGGAGGATACTGAGGTCTCTCAATTACGGGAACGCCTTCGAGCCTTGGAGGACCGAATCACTCAGGTCCTAGGGGCAACTCAACCGATAGCGATGGAAAGGAGAGACGGTTATGCCGATTCTCCCTTCGTGCCCGCTATCGCGAGAGTTGATATCTCCCGGAAGTATCATGTCCCCGACGTACCCAAGTACGAAGGGGTAACAGATCCCGATCAGCATATAGCCGCATTCAAACAGGCTATGAACATTAGCACAGTCCCTTTTGACATGAAAGAGATTGTTATGTTTCGTTGGTTCGGTAACACGTTATCCGGACCCGCACTCAATTGGCATTCACACTTACCTCTTGGGAGTATCTCATCTTTTGCTGAGTTAATTGACAAGTTCAGGATCAGGTTCGCAAGCAGTCGACATGCTCAGAAACGATCGAGTGATTTATACCGCTTGGTCTAGAAACCGGGTGAATCGCTAAAAACCTTCCTCAACCGCTATAACGAGGAACTAGTGACCATTGAAGGATGTGATGCTGCTACAAATGTGGAGGCATTCCGAAGAGGCATATCGGTGTGTAACCCTGAGTTATATCGCGAATTAACCAAATACCCTTGTTCGAATTTTGATGAAGTGAAGGTGAAAGCGTTAGCTCATGTCCGATTAGAGGAAGATGACCTCTTTGTCGAAAAAGCAATCAACCCTCATCGACCTGACCGGAGACAGGGAAGGCGAGAACCAAGATACATTCTATACCGTACTGCACCTCATACTAAGGCAACTGTCAATGCAATGATAGCTAGACAAGGAGAAAGATACGAGAATCCCAGACTACCTCCAAAACTTTCTCACTACAATTTCAGTGTGGATGCAACCGAGGTAGTCAGGACCCTCAACATCATGGGGGATACTGTTAAGTGGCCTCGAAAAAGTAACGCGCCCGCACATCAGAAAGACAAGTCTAGGTGGTGTGATTTCCACTTTGATCATGGGCATCGTACCGATGAGTGTATCGCATTGCGAAAGGAAGTGAGCGAATTGTTACGAAGGGGGCATCTCAGAGAATTGATATCAGAGAAGGCGAAGGAGAAACTGGAATGCAACAGAGAGAAAGCTAGTCCGCCACCCCCACCGAAGCACACCGGAGTAATCAATGTCATCACCGGGGGATCGGAAATTTGCGGTATAACATACTCCGCAGCTAAAAGGATCGCAAGGGATACAAGAAGAGAATGCCCTAAAGCTCCTTCACGAGCAAGTCTTGCCATGATGCCAATCATCTTCGACGATGTCGAAGAAGAGGAAGTTCACCACGATTGCTTAATAATTTCTTTAACGATAGCAAGTTTCCTTGTCAAAAGAATTTTAGTTGATAATGGAAGCTCTACTAATTTGCTCATGTTGGATGCCTTATACAGCTTAGGTTTCGGGATGGACGATATTGTCAAAAAGTCGACGACCTTAGTAGGCTTCAGAGGGGAATCACGCAACACGTTAGGGGAGATATCCTTACCTACCGTCGCATGAGGAGTTAACTACCAAGTAAAATTCCAAGTGCTCGATTGCCCTACACCTTTCAATATCATTTTGGGCAGGCCATGGATACACGGGATGAGGGCCATCCCCTCTACTTATCATCAATGCGTGAAGTTCCCGACACCATGGGGAGTTCAAGAAATCAAAGGAGAACATAAATTAGCAAGGGAGTGCTATTCCATAACAATGAGAGCAACGACTTCCAAAAATCTACAGCTTGAAGCAGGGAGGAAGGTGTTAGATTAGCAATTAAAGGACTGTAGAACCACCACTTACTATGTAAAGCCGGAGACGCCGTGCTTGAAGAGGTGGCTCTTGATCCACTAGAACCATCCAAGAAAATCAAAATAGGAGCAGATCTGGAACCAACTTTACGTGAACAATTAGTGGAGTTTCTACGGTCCTACAGTGATTGTTTCGCCTGGGCAAACGAGGATATGGTAGGTATTAAGCCTGACGTAATCACTCACGCCTTAAACGTCAACAAGAAGGTGCCACCGGCGAAGCAGAAAAGGCGTAAATTCGCTCCCGAACGAAATCAGGTAATCAATGATGAGGTAAAATCCTTACTTGAATCTGGAAAGATTAGAGAAGTAAAATATCCTGATTGGCTTGCGAATGTGGTTGTCATTAAAAAGAAAAATGGTAAATGGCGCGTGTGCGTAGACTTTATCGACTTAAACAAAGCATGCCCTAAAGACTTGTTTCCCTTGCCTCAGATAGAAACAAGTTGTTCTACGACATTCTGAAGAAAAACAAGTCGTTCGAGTGGACGGAGACACTTGAAAATGCCTTTGGGGAATTGAAGAATTATCTGTCTAACCCGCATGTATTATCTAAACCGAAGCCAGGTGAGAAGTTATATGTATACTTGGTCGTGACCGAAGTAGCAGTGAGTGTCGTCTTGATCCGAGAAGAGAATGGAGACCGGCTACCCATTTATTACGTAAGTAAAACATTGCTCGATGCAGAAACCAGGTATTCCCCCGTGGAGAAACTAGTACTATCTTTGGTAATGGCTTCAATAAAGTTACGTCCTTATTTCGAAAGTCATTCTATCATTGTAAGAACTAATTATCCGATGAAGAGTATTATGTCAAAGCCAGAATTGTCAGGTCGGTTAACAAGATGGTTGATCCACTTAAATGGTTACGACATCATGTACGAGCCTAGAACAACAATGAAGTCTCAAGCGTTGGCCGATTTTGTGGTTGACTTCACTCCTACCACTTCAGAGCATGAAGACCAAGATGTGCTGCACGTGACAGGGAATGGAAAATGGTTGATGCATACAAACGGGGCGTCGAACCAGATTGGTGTAGGATTGGGGGTAGTCCTGAAGTCACCACAGGGGGATAGGATAGCCCAAGCTATTCGATGCACATTCAAAGCTACTAATAATGAAGCAGAATATGAGGCGCTTATTGCAAGGTTACTTGCTGCTAAGGATTTGAATGTACAAGAGATCGAGGTAATTTGTGATTCGTTACTTATTGTAAATCAAGTTACGAACTCGTATGTTGCCAGGGATTCAAAGATGAAGGCGTACTTGGAAAAAGTTCAAGAGATCGTAAAGCATTTCAAACATTTCGAGATAAAACAAGTTCCCCGAGATGCCAACACGCAAGCAGACGCTTTAGCCAACCTCGGATCCGCAATCGACCCAAGAGAGTACAACAAGATACCTTTCGTGTACCTTGATGCGCCATCTATAACCATGGAGGCAGACATGTTTGAGATTCGAGGCTCTGATAGAGACAGTTCATGGGTAACCCCTTATCTAGAGTGGTTACGAGATGGAATTCTGCCAGACGACAAGGAAGAAGCCCAACGACTTAAGGTAAAAGCTTCCACTTTCACTGTTAAGAATAACATCTTGTTTAAGTGGATGTCGTCAGGAATATACGCCCGGTGCGTAAAAGAAGAAGAGGTACAGAAGGTGTTACAAGATATACACGATGGAGAATGCGGAAATCACACACGGGGTCGCAATTTGGCAAGGAAGGCGAGCACGATGAGTTATTATTGGCCTACCATGAACAAAGACGCAGTAGAGTTTGCTCGCAAGTGTGACGCGTGCCAGCGTCACGGACCTATACCACATCAACCTTCGGAGCTGTTACATCCTATAACTTCCCCTTGGCCATTCATGAAATGGGGAATGGACATCGTGAGAAAGCTTCCTCCAGCTTCAGGACAACGCGTCTACATCCTAGCAATGACTGACTACTTCTCCAAGTGGATCGAAGCCGAAGCCTTCAAAGAAGTCAAAGACACTCAGGTCATTTCTTTTATAAAGAGAAGCATCCTTAGTAGATTCGGAATACCGTCCACCACAGTGTGCGACAATGGATCCCAGTTCATCAGTGACAAGACAAGATCATTTTGCCAGCAATACAACATTCAGTTGGTGATGTCGACACCACGTTATCCTCAAGCCAATGGTCAAGCAGAAGCAAGTAACAAAGTGATCATCAACAACTTGAAGAAGCGACTCAAAGAAGCAAAGGGGAAATGGGCAGACGAGTTACCTCTTATCTTATGGTCAGATCGAACAACCCCTAAGACTGCCACAGGCCATACACCTTTCTCCTTAGTTTATGGATGTGAAGCCGTGTTACCAGTAGAAGTAACTCTGCCACAGTTCGATATGGACTCACTACCGAAGAATCAAACCTACCTAACTTGTTACACCATTTAGACACGATAGACGAGTTACGAGATGAGGCGTCGGTTCGTATGGAGGCATATAGACAGGGGGTAGCTCGAAGTTACAACAAACGCGTTAATGCAAAGGTGTTCCAAGTGGGAGACTGCGTATTGAGAAAAGTCTTCCAGAATACGCAGGAATTGAATGCTGGCAAGTTGGGGATAAACTGGGAAGGACCATATCAGATCACGAAGATCGTAGGACAAGGAGCCTACGAATTGATGTCACAAGATGGAAAGACGATCCCCAAAAGTTGGAATGCGATGAACTTTAAGTTGTACCACTTTTAAAGACGCATGAATCGCGATGAGGTATACTCCACAAATTCTTTCTTTTCACATTATGCCATTACATCTTTACATATACATAAGACAACAACGGTTTCGAAAAAAACTAACAAGGGACGCCTTGTGACGTTACTGGCCAAAACATGGGCCCTCGCCTTATGATCAGGCAACGCTGTGCACACAACGACTAGTCAAAAGATGCAAGAGATGAGAACATGTAACATGAATTCTAGAGCAAGTGAAGTTTTTCATTTGTAACACGATTCATGAATTTATTGCAAGTATTTACATTCAGACAAGTACATCATTCTCTCTCTCCCTTTGCATCTTACATAAAAAGCGCTATACAACGAAGAGTTTATTGCTAAATTACAAGTACGTGTTTCGAACAAGTCAATTTCTCCACAAACGCGTTGATCTTCTTTCTCCAACGTTGAACCTGCTTTACCTGCAAAAAAGTCAAACACTGATCCAAGGCCATAGCAAGTACTAAAACATTATCAAAATAAACATAACCAAAGAAACCAACACGGGGTGCAAAGCTATCCACATCTAGGCCCTAATACAAGCGGCCAAACAAAACATAAAGTTCTAAAAAGCCCCAACATACTGGGGGTAGGATATAAGTTTGAGAAATAGAAAAAGTGGAAAGGAGTCATTCTTTGTCTGCATTTTCGGCCGACTTCTGGTTATCCATCTCGACCTGGGCTACTTCTTTGGCAACTTGAGAAATGTCGTCGATGAGAGAAAACTTCTTGGACGTATTGGCCTCCTCAGGGAACAAGTTCTCGAATTGCTCCCTCTCTTTCACATCATCCCAGGAAGAGTGTTTCCCAGCAGCAAATTCCTCAATCGTCTCTACACGAGCTCTGAGCGACCAGTAGTCAGCCGTATCCTCAACTTCCTGAGCAAGAGCGACGCTTTTCTTCGATGCTTCCTTGAACTTATCCTCCCACGCCTTGGAGTCCTCCATAGCTCTATCGAGGGCACTTTGCAGGTCAAGAACCTTCTTCTCTAGAGCCTTCTTTTCCTGACCCAGGATGACAGACCTATCCTTTTCAAGCTGCTTGTTGATCTTACTCTGAGCCAGTTGCTCAGGGTAATCTTTGAAGGTGTCATAAGCCGCAAGAGTAAGTTGGAGACCTTAGATAACAAGTACGGATTAAGTAAATACCCAGACAATTAGCAGTAAAAGAAAAGAGAACTATTAAGTACCTGCCACTGGGCTGCCAGTATTTGTTAATTTGTAATGCTAGTTCTTCGGAACGCTTAAGCTTAAATGTTAGTTAGCGTCCTATATATTGTTTTGGAATTTCTCAAGATCATACGCAATGATGATTTATGTTGACTTTGTAATTTACGAGTAACCTAATGTTTGCCTTGTATTATTAAAAAAAAAAAGAAAGGATATAAGTATACTAGAGTGGATTCATTGATCACTGTTGGGCCCTCCTAAATCTAAGCCCAGAAGGAACGTCGAAGGCCCAACCTATCAAGCCCAGGATGCCGGTTAAGAAAGAGTGTGGAAGAATCAGTCCACGCATAGCGAAGATCTCGGAATCGGCATTTACTCACTTCAACGGCTACCACATTCATACCGGTGGCGAAATCCCCGGGATATGGCGAACACCCCACCAACGGTCTGAAGGGAGAGGAGCATTATAAGATGAGGCCGAGGCGAAAAGGAGGGGACGATCTACACAAGCACTCAAAACACAAACCAGAAGCTGAAATCATTGCTGTTTAATCATTCCATTTACGTTCGAGTGTTTTCATATACTTTGAAGGGATTTATCTACAATTACGATTGTAATATACACATTACAACTTGCCTGTTAATTGTTCTCTATTCTTTATTTGATTCTACATCTTGTCTTTAGTTCATAACGTGTTACAACTATTTTTTGGTTAGGATTTCCTCTATTTTAACCGGTAACGCGTTAGTGCGATTATCATGCCCAAAACAATCACTATCTTTCGAATGTATACTAGCTAGCTAGTTACGTAAACTTTTACTGAGAGTAACTAATAGATCACATCGATCATCAGCTTGTGAGCAATTGATCCACATATATATTGATAATTTCTTGTAGTAGTAGTTGAGGTTGCTTTCCTTGCAGAAAGGAAAGGCAAGATAATCTATTACCGTCACTTTGGACCAAATATAATAATGACACCAGCATAAATGTGGGTGTATTACCTACCAATATTGAAGCGTATGCAACACTTTGATCTGTCACCATTTTTCATTTTTTAATATCCCATTTAATAAAAAAAAATGTTGACGGGGATAGCGGGACCCATTAAAAATTTTCAATAAGTTTAGCCGGTTTTTGTTTTTTAAATTACTTTGATTATAAATTGCGAGTGTTTTTTTGATAAACAAATTACGAGATTGTTGATATGTAATTTTGATATAAAAAAAAAGATACGTACCTAAGGATAAGCATATTCCATTAATTAATCCTAATTCTAAAGATTCATTGATGTCACGTATTTTACAATTTGATCATAATTTTCGTGGCCATTATATTACATGATGAATGATTAGGATTGTGACTAAACCATGATTAATAATTAATCCAATCACTTGTTCTGGAAAAGCTAGGAATTCAATGAACAAAACGAGAATCAACTCTCACAATCAAAGATAGTCAATAATCCTTCCATTCAAGAAGGTACAAGAGTACATCAGAGAAGGAGATCAACGGAGCTCCATACTCACTCTACCAAGTTTGTTACAACTGAAAATTAGGAAAATACAGAGTATTTATATCACCGGTTCACTATAAAACCGAGTCACTTTATTCTAATAAAACTAAAACCCCTTAAACCGACTTAAGAGAAAGCTTAAAACAAACTTCCCCACCTAGTGTGAATAACAAAGCCTTGATCTATGCTGCCAAGTTCCACGCTGTTTTCTGTTGGTTCCAACTTGCCAATCATGCCAAGACTTCATTTCCACATTCCCCCCTCAAGTTGGAGTATCCTCAAGACCCAACTTGCGAGAAAGAAACAAGTGTTGATTGTGGTTAAGGGCTTTTGTCATAATGTCTGCTATCTGCAGACTAGTTGGTATGTAGGCTGTGGTAACAAAACCATTCTGAATCCTTTCTCGAATAAAATGGCAATCTAAATCTACATGCTTTGTACGCTCATGAAAGCACGGATTAGCTGCCAATTGCTGAGTAGAACGATTATCAAAAAATAAAGTGATAGGAACTTCCACCTTCACCTTCAAATCTTGCAGCAAATAAGTGCACCAAATCAGTTCAGCCGTGGTAGACGCCATGCTACGATATTCTGCTTCTGTAGAAGACCTGGAAACTGTCTTCTGTTTCTTACTCTTCCAAGATACTAAAGCATGACCTAGATAAATGCAATAACATGATAAAGACCTCCGAGTAGTCAAACACGAACCCCAGTCAAGATCAGTAAAACCTGTCAACTTAAGGGACTCTTGGATAGGATAGTGTAAACCAAGACTCAATGTCCCTTGCAAATACCGAAGAACATGAGTCACAGCTTGCCAATGTGGCACACGAGGCTGAGAAACAAATTGACTGAGGTGCTGAACACAGTAGGACAAATCTGGACGAGTTAATGACAGATACAATAGCTTGCCAACCAATCTTCTGTACTTTTCTGGATCTGTTAATAACATTCCTTCTTCTAACCGAAGCTTCAACCCTGTTTGTAAAAGACTAGAAGCTGGTTTGCAAGAATCCATGTGAAAATCTTGCAAAATATCTTTAATATATTTTTGTTGACTAAGAATAACCCCCTTGTCATCCCTATAAAGCTCAATACCCAGAAAATACCGAGCAAAACCCAGATCCTTGATGGTAAATTGGGCATTTAAAGCATCCTTCACCAATTGAATCTCAGAACTATCATTGCCTGTGACCAAAATATCATCCACATAGACCAACATAGCAGTAAAAGATGATTGATTGGCCTTAACAAAAAGTGAATAATCAGAATAAGACTGCACATACCCTAAGGATTTGAGGAAGGATGATAACTCCAAATTCCATTGCCTAGAAGCTTGTTTAAGACCATAAAGGGATCTTTCAAGCTTACAAACCTGTCCTAGGGCTATCTCATCATATCCCTCTGGTGCTTCCATGTAGATCTCCTCATCCAAGTGACCATGGAGAAATGCATTGTTAACATCCATTTGATGCAAATCCCATCCTTTAGCTTTAGCTAAAGCAATAAACATTCTAACAGTTGGAACCTTTGCAACAGGTGAAAAAGTGTGCTTATAATCTTTTCCCAATTTCTGACTAAAACCTTTCACCACCAACCTAGCTTTATATCTCTCAATGTCTCCATTAGGTTTGAACTTCACCTTATAAACCCATTTAGACTTGATAGCTGTTTTACTTGGTGGCAAAGTGGTAACACACCATGTCCCATTGTTTTCTAATGCTGCAATTTCTGCTTTCATGGCATCAACCCGATCTGGATGGCTTCTAGCTTCCTGAAAATTATGTGGCTCTCTGACAGACATTACATTTGCCAAGGAAGCGAAATACTCTTCTTTGGCACAATTCATCACATAGTCTTTGTGCCAAACAGGTCCTTCCCGAGGCCTCATAGACCTTCTAACTTCTGTAGGAACCATTCTTGTATCAATATTACTTGGTCCAACATCAAGAAGAGCTTCAATATCTCTAGTAACCTCTAGGTGTTGTCCGAAAAATCTGTAGGATGCATTTCTGTTTCAGCAGCAACATCCCCTAATTCTGAATGATTTACTGAATCTGAATGTATCAAAGGCCAAGAACCAAGACCACTATCCTGCATATCTTCCTCTTCTGCAGAAAATCTTCCTAAATGCAATCCATGCAGTGAATCATTGCTACTATTAACAGGCTGATCATCAGATTTATCCCCTTTAAAAGGAAAAATACTCTCATGGAAAACAACATCCTTACTCAAAAATACCTGCTTGTTATTAAGGTCATAAAGTTTATAACCCTTAGCATTTGGTGGATAGCCTAGAAGGACACACTTCCTTCCTCGTGCTTCCATCTTGTCATGAGGTTTAGGAGCATTGTATGCATAACACAGGCACCCTATAACCCTCATATTATCATAAGAAGGCAATTTTGAAAACAAAACCTCATAAGGAGTCTTCCATTTAAGCACAGAAGATGGTAACTTGTTGATAATATATGTTGCAGCTAGGACACATTCTCCCCAAAATTGTTGTGGTAAACCAGCCTGAATTCTGAGGGCTCTAGCAGTATCCAACAAGTGTCGATGCTTCCTTTCAACAATACCATTTTGTTCAGGACGATACACCATTGTCCTTTGATGTACTATACCAAATTCTGTGAACAAAGCTTGACAATCTCTATTCACTATCTCTGTCCCATTATCTGAGCAAACTGCCTTTGGAACTATCCCAAACTGAGTATTCACATACCTGATAAAACCATTCAATACCTCACAAACTTGTTGCTTCCTTTGCAACAAGAAAGTCCATGTTGCTCTACTAAAATCCTCTACTATAGTTAAGAAATAATTCTCACCATTCAAACCCCCAACCTTATATGGCCCCCACAAGTCAATATGGATTAAATCAAACAAGTTTTGAGAATAAGATTGACTAGGTGGAGAGGGAAGCTTGTGAAACTTAGCTAAAGAACAAACTTCACATATAAAAGTGTCTTGAAAATCAAGTTTGCAATCATGCAAATGAAACATTTTGGAAGTAGATATGTGTCCTAGTCTGTTGTGTAACAAAAAGGAATCACATTTGCCTGCAATGGCACAACTATAATGTTTGACATCAACATTATTCATAGTACTAATACCAGATAAAGAACTATCTCCTTGTGCAATTCCAGCTTTGATCCTCTATAATCCCTTGATAGCTTGTCCTTTTGCAACATATTTCTTACTCTCCAGGTCTTGTAAAAGACAAGAATCCTCATGAAAATGGGCTACTAAATTTCCTGTTGACACCAATTTACTCACAGACAACAAATTATATCTGAAATCTGGCACCAACAGCACATCAAACAAAATCAAATCACTGTTAAGCTGTACATCACCAATAATCTGCACTGATTTGACAGTACCATCTAGCAAGACAATGTGAACTGGTTGTTTAACTTCCCGTGGATGCATCAACAAATCATGACAAGAAGTCATGTGATCCGATGCACCATTGTCAACAATCCAATCCCTCTTATTAATCTGATCTACACTCAAAATAGTAGCTATTGTACCTACAAAGTGAACATTTTGTTTCATCTGTCTGTTCCCATACTCTGAGCTGCTCCCTCTTGAACCTAAAGTTGTAATCCTTCCTGAGCCATAGCAAGCATACCCAGTCTTAGGCCCTGAACTTGAAGCTGCACTCATTCCTGAACCATAACCAGCAAAACCACCCCTAGAACCAGCAGTAAACTGTCCTCCTCTTGTCTCTACTGTCATAGCCTTTTCTGATCTCTCTTACCTGAAACTCTCCATAACTTCCTGACATGCATTAGACAGTGTAGACACAACTTGAATCAAGTGCTGATCCATGCCACTCCGTTGACCACCATTGCTTCCATGATCCAATGGTGTATCACCAAAAGTCTGTGATTCACTCTCAACAGTGGTTGCTATTCTCTTCTTGTTCTTCTTTCCTTTATACCAGTCCGGATAACCTATTATTTTGAAACAATTGTCTCGAATATGGCCTTCTTCTTTACAGTGGTAGCAAACACGCTTGTTTGTGCCTTTAGACTTCTTGAAATCTCTATTCTCACTTCCTTTTCCACCATCACTGTATGAACCTCGATTCATCTCTGAATCTCTACCACTGTGCTTGTTATTTCCTCCTTGACTGGCCATAAAAGCTGCAGAATCCTGTGGAATTCCATTTGTCAGCTTCTTCTGACCTTCCACTGCTGTCACTAACTGGAACGCTTTAAATATATGTGGTAAAGGCTCCGTAGCTACTATCTGGTTCTTCACTGATTCATAGTCACCATTCAAATTCATCAAAAATTCCATCACCTGCTGCACATTTTCCTGTTCTAGCATCTTAAGCGCAATGTTACATTTGCAATTATCCATCACACCACAAGTACACACAGGCGCCCTAGTCAAATTGGATAGTTCATCCCAATAATACTTCAATCTGCAATAATACTGTGTGACAGTCGAAGTACCTTGAGTTACTTGCGCCAGATCTTGCTTTAGCTGAAATATGAGTGGTCCATTGTTCCGACGGAAACGTTCACACACATCCAGCCACAATGACCGTGCAGAATTTGTATAGATGAAGCCACTGGATATCTCAGGTGTCATTGAATTAAGAATCCAGCACGCAACCATTGAATCGCATCGTCTCCATCTCTCAAACTCCATCGATCCTGCTAACGGTCTTTCTCCTGTTCCATCAATGAAGCTTAACTTCATCTTCGCCATAAGCGCACGTTCGATCTGACGACTCCACGCATGGAAATTACTTCCGTCAAATGGCGTTGTTGTCAGAATCATTCCTGGAAAATCTGATATCGTCATGAGAAAAGGATCCACCACATTTGCTATGCTCGCTGCTTGATAAGCCTCCTTCTCCTTATCATAAATCACCATCGCAGGTAGCAATCAGGAAATTTCCTCAGGAAAACTTCGATCTAGAACAAACACGTTCGCAAGTAACAATCGCTCTCGCTTAGGAAAAAAAACGAAAACCTAGATTTCCAATTGTTGTGATACCATGTGGAAAAGCTAGGAATTCAATGAACAAAACGAGAATCAACTCTCACAATCAAAGATAGTCAATAATCCTTCCATTCAAGAAGGTACAAGAGTACATCAGAGAAGGAGATCAACGGAGCTCCATACTCACTCTACCAAGTTTGTTACAACTGAAAAGTAGGAAAATATAGAGTATTTATATCACTGATTCACTATAAAACCGAGTCACTTTATTCTAATAAAACTAAACCCCTTAAACCGACTTAAGAGAAAGCTTAAAACATACTTCCCCGCCTAGTGTGAATAACAAAGCCTTGATCTATGCTGCCAAGTTCCACGCCGTTTTCTGTTGGCTCCAACTTGCCAATCATGCCAAGACTTCATTTCCACACTTGTCCTTTTCATTTCTAAGAGATATCATATTATCATTACGTCGTCCACAACGCATCATGGGTAGACCTTATAACTTAAAACGGATTATTTTAGGTTGATGCTGTTTGCACGCGGTATTATAGCTGATTGCACCACACAATCTGTTTGAGTGGAGTCCACATAAACAGTTTGAGTGAAATCTACACAAACAGTTTGAGTGGAGAAATGCGTTTTAGGCAAGTAATTATCTAGATATTGAAATTTATTACTTTTTTATCAAAATTGATTTAAAATATATATCTTTTGCCTAAATAGATAAATAATTTTCATCATTTTTAATTAAAATTCGAAATTAATTTTTTCACATAAATAAATAGAAAGGAATTTGATTGTAGATGCTGAATTAATAAAAATAAAAATTAATTTTTTAATATAAGGTGGGGTCAAACTCAATGTGCTAGTTCAAAAAGGTACAACTTTAATATATAGCTTAGTGATGGATCTTTATAACAACTTGTATATTAAAAAATTATACACTTGGCAAAATTATATATCGCGTGTAGTTTAAAATATAACTTAAATAAATTATTATAACAAATATTTAATATTTAATATTTCTATAGCTTATTTTACTTTAGATATAATATTTTTAACTTAAATAAATTATCATAAAAATATTTAGCATTAATATTAATGTTCATATAGCTTATTTTATTTTAGAATTCTTCGAAGAATCTTTCCAACATATGTAAATTGCCAAAAAATACAAAATCATGTGTGGCAAAATCCTAGGTGGGTTAATGTGAGAATGATTTGTATGAAATAAAGATCGTATGTGGCATGTAGCTTATAATGTGATCGAAAAATAAATTAAATAAATTATCATAAAAATTTAGGGTTAGGATTAGAGTTTAGGATTAGGATTTAGGGTTATGGGTTAGGTTTTAATGTTCGGGTTAGGATTTAGGGTTAGAGTTATGATTTAAGGTTATGGGTTAGGGTTTAATGTTTAGGGTTAAAGTTTAAGGTTAAGATTATTATTAGGGTTAGGGTTTAAAATTTAGGATTAGAATTCTTCGAAGAATCTTTCCAACATATGTAAATTGCCAAAAAATACAAAATCATATGTGGCAAAATCCTAAGTGGGTTAATGTGAGAATGATTTGTATGAAATAAAGATCGTATGTGGCATGTAGCTTATAATGTGATCGAAAAAATAAATTAAATAAATTATCATAAAAATTTAGGGTTAGGATTATAGTTTAGGATTAGGATTTAGGGTTATGGGTTAGGTTTTAATGTTCGGGTTAGGATTTAGGGTTAGAGTTATGATTTAAGGTTATGGGTTAGGGTTTAATGTTTAGGGTTAAAGTTTAATGTTAAGATTATTATTAGGGTTAGGGTTTAAAATTTAGGATTAGTATTTAGGAATTAAGATTAGGATTTGAGGTTTAGGTTTATGATTAGGGTTTAGGGTAGAGTATAAGGTAAGTATTAAGGTTTATGATTAGGATTTTATGGTTTAGTGTTTGGAATTTAAGGTTTAAGGTTAGGATTATGATTTAGGGTTCGGGAGTAAAATTTAGGGTTAGGATATATTTAGAGTTATGGGTTAGAGTTCAATGTTTGTGTTAGGATTTAAGGTTAGAGTTATGATTTAGGATTATTGGTTAGAGTTTAATGTTAGGGTTAGAGTTTAAGGTTAGGATTATAGTTTATTATTAGGGTTAGGGTTTAAAATTTAGGATTTAAGATTAGGATTTGAGATTTAGGTTTATGGATAGGGTAAGGATAGATTTTAGGGTAAGTATTAGGGTTTATGATTAGGATTTTAGGGTTGAGGGTTTATAATTAATTTAGGGTTAGTGTTTAAGGTTAAGATAAATGGTGAAGGTTTCAATTGACATTATTTAGTAGGGCAGTTAATTTTATTTTTGTCTAATAATAGATAATGGGTAGATACCATATTGTATGTGTTGTTTCATATAATATCACATTAAAAAATAAAAAAAAATCAATTAATATACACATATCTTAAAAGTTTTAATTAAATGATTAACTTTACTAAATTAAAAATGGATTTATGAAGATTGAAGGGTTTTCTGGTTAATATACAATTATATTTAGAGATCTTAAAATTTGGCAAGTAATAGAAACATAATCTTTATTATGAAATAATTTTTTAGATACAATAATATTATTAATATACAATTATATTTTGAGATCTTAAAATTTGAAAAGTGATAGAAACATAATCTTTATTATATAATATTTTTTAATATTAAGAAAATAATTTTACTATTTTTTAAAATATTTGGAACATAATTATTATATTTGTATTATTTTGAAATCATTGTTAATACTTAATTTACAATATTAAATCATATATCATTAGTTCATTACTATATACTAAAGCGGAGGTTAAAATAATAATTAAAACGGTTCCACATTGAATTACATCACCCATCTTTTTTAAAGCAATTTGATTTGTTGACAATTAAATGGATTATTTTTAATTGAATTATTTCATATTATTTTTAATATATTAATTTTTTTGATATGATAGATTTAAAATAAGATACATATCATTTCTTAAAAAACCTTGCTTATATAAATAATTAATTTTTAATAATTATTTTTAGAATTGATAATTTTAATAATATATGCATAGTTTTTTTAATATTAATTTAATCAAATTTATAAATAAATAATACAATAATTGTATAAATTAACCGGTGTAGGGCACGAGCGCTAAGGCTTGTGTAGTTGTGTATATATATATAACAGAAAAGGGGGCCAGTAAAACACTAAAAAAGGGCACGAGAAGGGGATATTTTTCCACTCAAACTGTTTGTGTGAAGGACTCCACTCAAACAATTTGTGTGGTGCATTTAGTAAAAAAAGAGCGTGCAAATAGCATTGACGTTATTTTATTCTATTGATCGTTGCGATGCTAATCTTAATTATTTTAATTTAATGTGGGTGTACACTATGCTTCCGATTAAAGAAGATGTAATCAAAATAGGCGAAATACATAAATAGGTCCCTGAACTTTGACGATTTTGGCATCCGTATCCCTTTACTTTGGGGGTTTCAAATAGGTCCCTGGACTATACATTTTTTTGTCATTTAAACACAAATCACTTGATATACACATACGTGCCATACACTCACGCTTAATTGTACACATATGTTGCCACCTTAGATGCCACGTAGGTGCCACATAGATATTTTTTTTAAAATTTTAACAAAAGAAAATTTTTAAATTTTAATTAAATAAAAATGCATTAAACATGGTTTTTTTAATATCATCTTCTTCCTCAAAACACTAGCAACCAAATTCAGATCCAAAATCAGATCTGGAACGACGGACTCGTGACTCGGGAGTTCGAATTCTTCACCGCCAGCATATCTTGCCAATTGGCATCTCTACTAAATTCAATCTGGATCTGTGGTTCGAATTCTCTACCACTCGGAAGTTCGAATTTTCAGATCTGGAAGAGATGTGGACCTATGGTTCCTTCGTTATGCCGGCGTCGTTCCGTCCTGACTCAGGAATTCTCAATTCTTGCCAATTAGCCTCTCCGTCGTACCGTCCTCTCTCTGATTTCGGTTCCTTTGTTATGCCGGTGTAAAGCAATTGTGGAAGAGATGCAGTTTAAGAAGAATCGGGAAGAACGATTTCCGTCCTCTCCGTCGTTCCGGCGTAAAGCAATCGGGAAGAACGATTTGTTGTTTTGGATCGATATTAGAGCATAAGCCTGGATATGGAGGTAGATATTAAACTGAATTAATTTGTTCATTTATTAGAGCATCAGAAGCATGGATATGGAGGTAATGCAATTTTTTCACCCAGATCTAGAACAAACCCTAAAGAAATGGGAAAAAGACCCAATTTTTTCTATAAAAAAATTTATTCTAAAAAACTTCCAAATCAGGGTTTATAAACGTGTTATCCTATCTTACTCACAATTACGGAGGTGAGTTACACGCGTTTTGCCAGATAAGCAATTTGTGTTTAAATGACAAAAAAATGTATAGTTTAGGGACCTATTTGAAACCCCCAAAGTACAGGGATATGGATGTAAAAATCGTCAAAGTTCAGGGACCTATTTATGTATTTGGCCAATCAAAATACTCTATTAATGTTTTTAGGTGCAGGAAACATTAATTGAACCGGAGAAGTTTGAATTCTTGACCGTTCACCTATTCTCACAAGGTGAATAATTCAACTAACCTTGATAAACTCTATGAAGTATGATTGCGACATTTGAAATTTAAGTTTGTAATTAATTATAGAAGCTAAAAGACGGAGGAAGTACCATATAATCAACGGCAGAATACATAAACGGTCCCCTGACCTTTGACCAATTGGTCACTTTGACACCCCACCTTTGAAAATGTTCGATTGAATCATTAAACTTGCATATCGTGACCTATTGAACACCTGTTTGCTGATGTGGCCAATTGCGTGCATTTTACTCTCCTAGAGGCAAGTGAGATTACAAAAATGAGAAGCTATTTAATGAGGTGGATTAAAATGATAATGGAAAATAGAAAAAAAATCATAAAAATACACATTAAATACCCAAAAATCCCACCTTCTCCCCCCCATTTGCGTTCCTTCGTCCCTCTCTTCTGCAATTCAGCCATAGCCATTGAAAAACCCTCTCCCCTCTACAATTTCTCAACCTTCCTCCCTCTCTTCTACTTCTTCCCTCTCCTCTTCTTCTCCCCGATGGCTTCTTCATCATCGAGCATCTATACTCGAATTGATGGGAGAAATGAAATTGTGGCCCCTACATGCTACTGCGGTGATGTAGCTTCCCTCAAGCATTCTTGGACGGGAAGAAACCCAGGAAGAAGGTTCTTTGGATGTCCAAACTATGGGGTAAGTTTGATTTATTAGAGAATCAAGATCCCTAATTTTGAAAATTTTAGGGTTTATGCTTTTGTAGAAATTATGGCCGAATTTTTCCTACACAATTGAATGGTCACTTGTTTTGGTTTACAGAGAATGGGGGCATGTGGATTCTTTAGCTGGGTTGATCCAGAATTGACGGAGCACACGAAACAAGTAATTTAGGGTTTGTTGAGAAGAGTCAAGCACATGGAAGCCGAGAGGGACAAAGCAAAACGTCGAGCTAATGCCTTATGCTGGGTAGTAATAGCAATAGTGGGGGCTCATTGCATGAAATTTGTAATGTCTTCCAAGTGAATTGTTATGCTGGTTGAAAAGTGAATTGTAATGCATGGTTTGGATGATCTGTTGGCAAGAGAATTGTAATGTTGTAATTGACTCTCATCGTTATTTATCTAATGGAAATTTGTTGGCACTAATTTTCATCTGTTGGCAATTATTGGGTTAAAAAAATGAAAGCTTGCATGCTTTGGCACCAGTTTGGACAAACTGTTGAGTGTTGATTCACTTTTGTTTGAATCTGTTGGCAATTTGGCATTATTTTGCTTGAAATACCTAAACACAGACCAAAAAACTGGAAGCATCCAACTGTTGGCAAAAAAATGAAAAGAGCCAACAGTATTAGCATACTTTGGATAGCTGTTTACAAAAAAAATGAAAAGATCCACCTGTTTACACTAGTTTTGATACTTGTTGGCAAAAAAAAATGAAAAGCTTCAAATGGATTCAAGAGTTTAGACCAAATATGCTAATACTTCATTAACCATTGAGGTTTAGGTTCTGACTTGATCAATTGGTTCAAAACATGCTCATATTGAGCTTCATGTTCAGACAGTGATAGACAACTTTACAAAATACCCAAATCCTACTTGCTACACCAGCCGTTCTACAAAATACCCAAAAAATAGACAGCTTACATCATTATCTAAGACAACTTTACATAATTAGATAGATTCCCAAATATCTACATATCTAAGGTAAGTTGGAACTTGTTTGGTTGTTGAATGGGACTTCACTTCCTCTTGCTAACTGCCTCCTTGTCACAGCCGGTTTGCCCTGCCACTTTAGCCCCTTGCCTTTACCAACATCAACACTGTCACTTGCATGCTTTGTGGCCTTGGCATATCTTAACACCCTGCTGGATTCATTCCCAGGCTGTCAAGCAAAAATATGTCACCAAATTAAAAAAAATGGAATGCTAACATGGAAACAGTGATTAAAGTTGAAAGTGCTAACATTTAGAATTTGTAAGCCAGATGATGGATTTGTATAGGCACCCATTCCCACCAGTTTTCCCTTCTTATTAGCCCTTGTCACTGGTCCATCATTCCCTGTACCATCTCTTTTCTTCCTGGTTGTTGCACCTGCCTGTTAAATCCACATATAATGTCCTTATGTGCATTCTTATTACTTGTGAGTGGAGAACAAAATTATAATAAAAAAAAGCACAAACCTGTACATTTTCCTTTCTTCCTTGAGATCTTCTTGGTGCGGGCTGACTACTTGGGCCTGGTGGAGCTGGTGCAGGTTGACTACTTGGGCTTGGTGGAGGTGGTAGTGCAAGTATCCTACACAGGTAAGGTGTAGGTTGGCTAGATGGGCCTTGTGGTGGTGGTGGTGCAGGTTGGCTTCTTGGTGCTTGGCTTGATGATTCACTTTTGTTGGGACACCCTCTTTTGTTATGACCTTGAATCTTATAGATGGAGCAATTCATGACTATTCCCCTCCTATCTTTGCCACTATATTTCTTTGGCTCATCCCTGCTCTTCCTCCTATTGATCTTTCTTCTCCCTCTTTTCTTTCTCATTTCAGGTGGCTCAACTGGTGGGTGGTTAGACTTTGGCCACATCTTCATGCCCAGAACAGGTTGGATTGGATGTTGGTAAGCCTTCAAATAAGTGGGTTTTTTGTGCCAATGAACCACATAATCATCAGGATTCATTTTTATGTGGTTCATGGCACAAATTGCATGTGCACAAGGTATGCCTTTCAACTGCCAGCTTCTGCAGGTACATGTACAAGCCCTCAAATCCACAGTGTGTCCATACTCACCATCCTCAACCTCAAATCCCCTATCTCCATTCCATAGAAGGTTGCAGTCCATTGCTATGTCCTTATTCCTTTCCAATCTAGCTAATGCAGTTGGTGCAATCTCACAAATCCAAGACCTAGAAAACTCATTCATCTTTCTAATTCTATCCATAACCATCCTCCTAATGTCTTCTAGCATGGAAATAATGGACTTGTGTCTAGCTGTTTTTATCCAAGAGATAAAAGTCTCACACATGTTGTTCTCACAAGCATCACAACTCACATCAGTCCTAAAGTAAGGCTTGCAAAAGGATTCTTTGCCATAATCAATAAAGTCATCAACAATTTCAAAGCCTAACTTACCCAACACTTCTAAGTTTACCTTTAGCTGAACCTCAAAAGTAGACCAAGAGCAGGCCCAAAACTTCTTTCTTCTTTCTGAACCTCTCCATTTCTTTGCCCAGTTTGCATAGATGTGTCTTGCACAAAATCTATGTTCAGCTTCTGGCAACTCAGCTCTCACTGCAGCTCTCAAACCCTGTAATTCACACACAAACACATCATTAGTGATTATTAAACAATATTAGGGAATATGAAAACAGAAATAGTAGCTCACCAGATGCATGTCAGACATGATAGTCAATCCTTCTCCTTTCCCAATCTCCAAATCCTCTTGTAATGTCCTTATGAAAGCAGTCCAAGTACTAGTTGATTCTGACCTAGTGACCTCCCAAGCAATAGGAAACATTTGGCCATTTCCATCCTTGCCAACAGCCACAAATAATTGCCCCTCTACTGGACCTTTGAGAAAGCAACCATCAAGGCCAATGATCCTCCTACAGCCTTCCTTCCAGCCTTGCTTTAGAGCATTGAAGCACACATACAGCCTCTTGAAGACCTCCTTGCCTAGTTCAGCATTCTTTTCTACCACTAAGAAGCAAGTGGACCCAGGATTGGATCTATTGACCTCATCCACATAGTCATGCAACTTTGCATACTCCAGCCTATAGTCACCCATGTGCTTGGTCAAGATCCTTGCCTTTGCTCTCCTACAGATGGTGACTCCCACATATAGCTTGAGCTCCTTCCTACACAATTCTTGAAGTTCCCAAAGCTTAATCCCTGGTTGTGATACAACTCTGGCCTCAAAATGTCTTGCAAGGTATTTAGAGTTGCACAGCTTGTTTGTGTTATACCTTCTGCATGTATGTTTTGGGCTATATGTCTTCACCATGAAATTCTTGGTAGCCCCATCAAAACTAGCATGTATTCTCCAACCACAACCTTGGTGTGTACATTTTGCTGTAACTCTTTTAGCTTCATTAGGCCTCAATCTCAGTTTTACACCCCTGTGCACAGCATACTTAGCTAAGGCCTCCCTAAATTGATGGACAGTTTCAAACACCATGTTTAGCTCCCAAACTGGAAAGGCACAGGTTGGGTCATACACCACATGTCTGCTCTTCCTCCTTCTCACCACACCCTCCTCACCTTCAGATACATCACTCTCAATACTGTAATCTGAGCTACTGGCATAATAGGGTTCATCCCACCTATTTCCTCTTTGTTGTGTGCAGCTTTACCCCATGTCTCATACCCTTCATCATTTCCCACATCACCCAACTCCACATCAGCAACATTGTTTTTACCCCTCTTATTAGCCCTCATTTTGAACCTGTGCTCTCTTTGTTCTCCTCTCAACTCCCTTAACTCATCATCAACTTCACTATTATCACTCAAATCCAACTCTAAACTCAAAGTTTCCTCACTATCCTCACTATAATCTTCATCATTCTCTCCTTCAGAACCATTATCCTCTTCATCACCCAACTCCTCTTCCTCACCAGTCTCATCTTCATCACCACTATCATCTCCATCACCAGTCTCATCTCCATCACCAGTCCCCTCTCCATCACCAGTCCCCTCCTCCTCACTATTCACATCAGGCACCACAATTGGATCACCAGGTTGCATTCCAAGGGGGGTGACAGGTGGAGTGCTAGGGTTAGGGTTAATCACAGTCTATGTAATTTCATGATCTACATAAAAGTGTACTTCATCACCATCATGAAGTGATCTAGCAAGGGCCATGAGGGAATCATCATTCATTTCATAAAAATCAGTATCATGAAAACCCTTGTAGTAAATCCCACGAAACTCCCCATAGCCAAGATTTCTTACATACCATGCCAATTCAAAGAAGCTAAAGTGATCTGTGTCTACGTCATTGCTATAGGATGGATCAAATTCATCAAAGTATCCCATTCTTGGGCTCTCTACGAATCTCCCACCATGGTGCCATACTAAATTCACCCTTGGCATCCTAGAAACAATAGCAATTAAAAGGAAAATTAGCCTAAAAACCCTCAGATATTACAAGAACAACATGTACCCTAAAAGCTCCAATTTTGCTGCCTCATAAACCCTAATTCGAGCCCCAATTTCGCTACCTCATAACCCTAATTCGAGCCCTAAGAGACTCAATCTACCCTACATCAAGTCAATCCACAACATTTAGGGTTTTTGAAAGATAACTAACCTTGTAAATTTCGAGCCCTAATTCGTCTTCTTCTTCCTCCAGTTGTTGATGGCTTCTTTCGACTTCTTCGTTGCTCCGTTTCAGAAATCACCCTCAAATCATCCTCCTATGGCGTTTTGCTTGAGCTTCTCAGGTGGAATCGGACTGGACTAGGGCTTCATTCCTCTCAATCGCCTCCCATGTCGTTATCGAGAGAGAGAGAAGTTTGGCGGGGGAAATGAGCTTTTCACGAGCCTGATTCTCTCTTTTTGTTAATATTTTACATTTTTTTGTTTTTTTTTTTACTTTTTTTTACAAAGTTAATCCGAGTTGGCGTGGTGTGTAGGATCATTTATCTGATGTGGCAACGTGACATGGCGCGCGTGTTGTGCACGTAAATTTTTTGGGGGAAACAGGTGTTCAATAGGTCACGATATGCAAGCTTAATGATTCAATCGAACATTTTCAAAGGTGGGGTGTCAAAGTGACCAATTGGTCAAAGGTCAGGGGGGCGTTTATGTATTCTGCCTATAATCAACCATTGATTTACAAAATTTTATACATACAAATAATCAACCATAAACAGTTATTAATAAAGTCTTATATATCTAGTAATGAAATTTGAGCTACTTTGAATAAACACATTTTTGAAATTCGAAAAAACAACATCTATCTAATACATTATAAAACAGAAACCATATCTATTGAAAAAATTATGTCATGTGGTATTACTTGAATAAAATAATATCAAGCTTTTAAATAATAATTTGTATTATTTTCTCTATACATCTAATTTTTTATATTAAAATAACTTTATCTATCCATATATTGATACTTTCTATATTAATTTTAGACATATCTTTTAACAAAACTTGATCTATATGCTAATATTTTTTACGGAAATTTTGCACGGTAACCCTGAGTTATTACATTATTCATGAGGTGTACTAAAGTTTAGCATAATTTACACGGTAACCCTGAGTTGTATACGAAATTCGTAAAGTAACCTTGAGGTTTAAACAAAATTTGTCAAATAATAAAAAAAGGTTAAAATTACGTTTATGTTATGAAATGATTATAAAAGCAAGACCACTTTATCTTTTGGAAAGAACACTTAAACAAACTTTATGATAACTTTTAGATCATTAGAAGAGAGGGAGGGAGAGTAAGAACTTTAGAGAGTGTATTTCTTACTCTACTTTGGTGCAAATTTTACAATGGATGATGGCCATATTTATAGGCCAAGAGTGGGGTAAAACTTTGGTAAATCTCCATGATTTATGCATGGAAATAAGGAGGTGAAGAAGGTGAATAATTCACCTTGCACAATTTTCCTCCATTATACACTTGTTCATACATAATATGTGTAATACATGTGTGTGTAAATAGATAACTTGTAGTGTGATAATGTGGACTAAAATTTGGACTTCATAACACTCCCCCTTGAATATTCACCTTCTTTTCATGGAGTAGGATATTGGTAGACGTTGCCTCATTAAAAACCTTGTCAGGAAAAACCCAGTGGGATAAAAACCTGAACGAAGGGAAAAAGAGTGCAACCATTGATCCCATTGTACGCCTTGATGCTGCCTCATTAAAAACCTTGTCAAGCAAAACCCAGTGGGATAAAAAACTTGATCGAAGGGAAAAAGAGTGCAGCGCGTATGATACTCCCCCTGACTTCAACATATGTCTCGAAGTCTGCACATTCCAATTCTGGATACTAGTTCTCCAAATTTCTTGGGGATTAAAGACTTTGTGAACAAGTCAGCCAAGTTGTCATTTGACCGAATTTGTTGGATGTCCACTTCACCAGCTTCTTCCAATTCACGAGTGGAGAAGAATTTTGGAGATATGTGCTTTGTGCGGTCTCCTTTGATGTAGCCCTTCTTCATTTGAGCAACGCATGCTGAGTTATCCTCATATAATATTGTTGGATCATCAGTCATTGGCTTCATTCCACTTTCTTTCTGGATGAATTGAATCATTGCTCGCAGGGACACGCATTCGCTTCCTGCCTCATATAGTGCAATCAATTCTGCTTGATTTGATGATGTGGCAGTCACAGTCTGCTTTGTTGATCTCCAAGAGATGGCAGTGCCTCCGTATGTGAACACATAGCCATTTTGAGATTTGGCTTTGTGTGGGTCAGACAAGTACCTTGCATCTGCATATCCAATTAAGGTCGCATCCCTTTGGTTACGATAATACAACCCAAGATCATGTGTGCCTCGGAGATAGCGGAATACATGTTTGATCCCGTTCCAATGCCTCCTTGTGGGTGCAGTGCTATACCTGGACAACAAATTTACTGCAAAAGCAATATCTGGTCTTGTATTGTTAGTTAAGTACATTAAAGCACCAATTGCACTTAAATACGGTACCTCGGGACCAAGAACATCTTCGTCCTCTTCTCGGGGACGAAATTGATCCTTTTCTACGTTGAGGGATCGAACTTCCATTGGAGAGCTCAAAGGGTGTGCTTTGTCCATGTAAAATCTTTTAAGAGCTTTTTCAGTGTAATTAGACTGATGGATAAAGATTCCATCCCTTAAGTGCTCAATTTGTAAGCCAAGACAAAGCTTTGTTTGTCCGAGATCTTTCATCTCGAATTCTTTCATCAAATATTTCGCAGTATCTTGAAGTTCATTTGGAGTTCCGACGATGTTTAAATCGTCAACATAAACTGCGATAATAGCGAATCCCTTTTCGGATCGCTTGATGAAAACACATGGACAAACGGTGTCGTTTTTGTATCCCTCTTTCATGAGGTATTCACTTAGGCGGTTGTACCACATTCGCCCTGATTGTTTTAGTCCATACAATGACCTCCTCAATTTTATGGAAAACATTTCTCGAGGTCCACAATTATTGGCTTCAGGCAGCTTGAGTCCTTCTGGGACTCTCATGTAGATGTCTGTATCAAGTGATCCATATAAATATGCTGTAACGACATCCATGAGGCGCATTTGTAACCTTTCAAAGACAGTCAGGCCAATTAGGAATCTCAACGTAGTTGCATCAACTACTGGAGAGTATGTTTCTTCATAATCAATTCCATGGATCTGAGAAAAACCTTGTGCTACAAGCCTTGCTTTATATCTTACAATTTCGTTTTTCTCATTTCGTTTGCGCACGAAGACCCATTTATAGCCGACTGGTTTCACACCATTGGGTGTACGAACTACTGGTCCAAAGACCTCTCGCTTTTCAAGCGATTTTAGTTCTGCCTGAATAGCCTCTTTCCATTTTGGCCAATCATTTCTTCGTCGACATTCATCGACCGATTTTGGCTCAAAATCATCATCTTCAATTACAATATTACTAGCCACTGAGTAGGCAAATACATCATCGACAATTACATCTTTTCGATTCCATTGTGTGCATGTGGACACATAGTTTATGGAAATCTCAAAATTGTCAATATCATTATTCTTGTCTAGAATATCACCCTCTATTGAGGTATTCTCATTTTCAATATCTTTGCCTTTATCATCATTCTCATGATCCATTGTGGCTTCTCCTGCTATACCCTTTTGGCTCCTTGCCTTTCTCGGTTTCAAATCTTTTGCACCTAACGGTCTACCACGCTTTCGGCGTGTTGCAGACTCACTTGCGATGGATGCATCTGGCAATCCATTGGGTATTTCAATTCTTGTTGGAGCATTTGCTGCAGGTATATGTGATTTAGTTACCTTCTTTGTATCAGTAAATGCATCTGGTAACTGATTTGCAACATTTTGCAAATGAATGATCCGTTGTACTTCTTGTTCACACATTTTTGTTCTTGGATCAAGATGGGATAATGCGGTTGCATTCCATGTGATTTCTTTCACATGTGGGTCCCCATTTTTCTTTTCTCCCCCTAAGGTTGGGAATGTATTTTCATCAAAATGGCAATCAGCAAATCTTGCTGTAAATAAATCACCAGTTGTTGGTTCAAGATATTTGATTATCGAAGGAGACTCAAAACCAGCATAAATTCCCAATCTCCTTTGTGGTCCCATCTTTGTGCGTTGAGGTGGAGCAATAGGAACATAAACTGCACATCCAAATATTTTTAGATGTGAAATATTTGGCTCCTTACCAGACACAAGTTGCATAGGGGAATGTTCATGGTTTGCACTTGGCCTTAATCGAATTAAGGTTGCTGCATGTAATATTGCATGTCCCCATGCCGATGGTGGTAACTTTGATTTCATCAATAATGGTCTGGCAATTAATTGCAATCGCTTTATCAATGATTCAGCGAGACCATTTTGTGTGTGAACATGAGCCACTGGATGCTCTATATCAAGCCCAATTGACATACAATAGTCATTGAATGTTTGAGATGTAAATTCTCCTGCATTATCGAGTCGGATTTTCTTTATTGTATAATCCGGAAATTGGGCCCTCAATCGAATTATTTGGGCAAGGAGTTTAGCAAATGCAACATTTCTTGTTGATAGTAGGCTTACATGTGACCAACGTGTAGATGCATCAATTAGCACCATAAAGTATCGGAATGGTCCACATGGTAAAGTATCGGAATGGTCCACATGGTGGAGCAATTGGCCCACATATATCTCCTTGGATTCTTTCTAAGAATGCAGGATTCTCACTTGCAATCTTGTTTTTAGAAGGCCTGATAATTAGCTTTCCAAGTGAGCAAGCAGTGCAATTAAAATCACTGGACGGAAGACCACTTTATCTTTTGGAAAGAACACTTAAACAAACTTTATGATAACTTTTAGATCATTAGAAGAGAGGGAGGGAGAGTAAGAACTTTAGAGAGTGTATTTCTTACTCTACTTTGGTGCAAATTTTACAATGGATGATGGCCATATTTATAGGCCAAGAGTGGGGTAAAACTTTGGTAAATCTCCATGATTTATGCATGGAAATAAGGAGGTGAAGAAGGTGAATAATTCACCTTGCACAATTTTCCTCCATTATACACTTGTTCATACATAATATGTGTAATACATGTGTGTGTAAATAGATAACTTGTAGTGTGATAATGTGGACTAAAATTTGGACTTCATAACAGTTTAACTATTTAATTTATAAAAAATTAAAAAAACTTAATTTTTTTTAAAATAAAAAATACAAAAATAAAATACTACTAAATAAAAAAAAAACAAAAAAAACAGAAAAATCGAAAAAGAAAACACAAATAAAAATAAGAAAAATTAAAAAAAAAAATTAAAAGAGGTTTAAAATTTTTAAAATATAATTTAATCCATTACCGTAATATGAAAGTTTTTATTTAAATAATTTTGTTCAATTGTTAGTATATTTTTACATTATAAATTAATTAATTAAACATATTAAAAAGAAACATTTTGTC
Organism: Fallopia convolvulus; assembly: GCA_964016875.1. Taxonomy (NCBI): domain Eukaryota; kingdom Viridiplantae; phylum Streptophyta; class Magnoliopsida; order Caryophyllales; family Polygonaceae; genus Fallopia; species Fallopia convolvulus. The sequence continues at coordinate 54,450,333 of OZ024721.1, forward strand.
ATGTATTTGATTCATACAAGTATCTTAAATTTTTGTTGTTGGCCAGTTGACCACTGAAGAATAAATATTATATGTTTCTTTTAACGAGCAAAAGCGATCAACATTTTTTTTTTGATATGTTTAATTATTTAAGCAAAAGCCATCAACATAAGAATTTTGATATGTTTAATTAATTAGTAAACTAAAATTTTCTTTTAACGAGCAAAGTGATCAACAATTTTTTTTTTGATATGTTTAATTAATTAGTAAATTAAATGTTTTCTTTAACGAGAAAAAGCGATCAACAATTTTTTTTATATGTTTAATTTAATTAAGCAAAAGTGATCAACAAAATTTTTTTTGATACGTTTGATTAATTAGTAAATTAAATGTTTCTTTTAACGAGCAAAAGCGATCAACAAAAAGAATTAATATGTTTAATTAATTAGTAAAAATTCAGTGGTCAAAATGTCCATCAATAAAAAAGTTGTAAGATACTTGTATAAATCAAATACGTGACAAAATGGTTCTTTTTAATTTTTTTATTTATTTACTTAATTAATTTATAATGTAAAATATAACAACAGTTGAACAAAATTATTTAAATAAAAACTTTCATATTACGGTAATGGATTAAATTATATTTTAAAAATTTTAAATTTTAAATTTTTAAATTTTCTTATTCTTATTCTTTTTAGTTTTCTATTTTTTTAGTTTTCTATTTTTTTATTTTTTGTATTTTGTATTTTTTAATAATTTAATTTTTATATTTTTTATAAATTAAATAGTTAAATGTAATTTTACCCTTTTTGGTTATTTGACAAATTTCGTTTAAACCTCAAGGTTAATTTGCAAATTTCATATACAACTCAGGGTTACCGTGTAAATTATGCTGAACTTTTGTACATCACATGAATAATGTCATAACCTAGGGTTACCGTGTGAAATTTCCGTATTTTTTATATTAATATTATGAGGTTGATTCTGGTAGAAATAGTTGTTAAAATAAAAACTGGAAATAAATATGGGACGTTAGATCTATGAGATGGACGGACAAGATTAAAATGGGTAAATTTAAAAAAATCTGACACGCGCGTCCCAAGGATTCATTTTTAATGGCAATTTTGTAAATATGTTAAAAAGTTCTAATTTATCTCCAAAATAACCCCATGTCCCTTCTCCTTCCTCCATTCAAACCCTCAAACGTGTAAAATCTAGAATTTCTTCCCAAGAGCTTCAAACCTCCATTGAAGACAAAAATCTCAGCCTAAAATCTCTATTGAAGACACAATCACCCTAACAACTTCAAATTTTCATTGAAAACAACAAACTCCTTGCTTGGGTGCATACAATTCTTTCATGAATCACACAAATTCGTTCAAGGTATGAAGTAGTTTTTTTCTCAATAGATCTCTCTCTCTCTCTCTTTCTCTCACGCCATGTACAAAGATGAAGACCAATCTATCAATGAAGCATTTGAAGAAGGTAATTTGTTAACTTCTCTTTTGAGAATTTGTATGGTGCATAGCCTTGTTGAAAAAGATGAAACTTGGGGATTTTGGTTGATTTTTCTTTCGAATTTCTAGGACAAATTAACTAAAGTTTAACTTTTTGGAGGAATGAGGTTTTTTGGTTCAAAATATGATTCATACAATGTTTAGTAGATTGTAGACGGAAAGGTTCATGTATTACACTGTAATGTTCATATATAATTATATAAGGTTCATATTATGCCAGTTGAATGAAAATTATGTTTTTGCATCTGTTGCCCCCTTGATACCACTTTTTTGGTGCTTTTCTTTGCTAATTCCTATTGGATTTTTGCTAGCCACTACTGATTTTGGTTGTTGATATGTAATGGTTGCTAGTTTCTTCCCATTGGTTAGGAAGTTTACTTGGCTCAATACAAAATGATAGGATTCATGTGTCACATGTCCAAATATTTGATTTTGTCCTAGCCTATTAGCTCAAATGGTAGAGCAATGTGTTTGTACACATGAATGTGGGTTCGAATCCTTCATAGGCTTCATATTATGTGTGTGATGTTTCAATTCAAAGTTGAGTTCTCTTGTATCATGTTCAAGTTCATATATATTACCTTAACATTCACATATCGACTTTGTATGTTCACATATTTTCAAACAAGTTCCTAATATTTTACTAAGTCATTTACTAGCATTCAAGCCTTGAGCTCAATTTATGAGCCTTGACTTTCATAGTGGCTTCCCTTGCTATATTAATCTCGTTTCAAAGTCTCATTAAGAGCATCTCTTACCCTGTTTGTTTCCACCCTTTCTATAGTTTAAACACTCAGTATATATTTATGATGTTAAACAACCATTTTTTCATGTTCATAAATATATATAATTTTTGTATTCACAGATTGAATGCGTATGTTTGTTTATTTACGACTAAGGTTAAGTTCTTTATAAGACAATTCATTCATGTTCATGTATATTTCTTTAACGTTCGCATATTGATTGTGTATGTTCACATATTGATTACGTTTTTTCACATTTTTCAAACAAGGTCATTATGTTTTACGAAGTCATGTACTAGCCAGCATCCAAGCCTTATGTTATAATTTCCCAATCTTGGCTTTCATAGTGGGTATCCCTTGATACATTAACCTAGTTCAAAGTCTCATTGAGAACGTTGCTCTTAGCTTCTGTGATTTCCTCTCTCGGCTTGTCACTCTTACGTCCAAGTCAAGTCAATGCTCTTATACTAAAACACCAGCAAACTTCTGAAAGTCATCGCAAGTCGATTGTAAATTAGGAAACGAAGCATCATCAGCCAAACAATAAAACATTTATTGCAACAACAACTAATTATACTCCAAATAATAAAACAGAGCATCAAAAACTTCTATCCATATGTTTCTAATTCCCAACCTCCTTGATTCTTATACTCTAAACAATAAAATATTTGATTCAATGATAATTGACAGCCATACAACAAAAAACATGCTTATTGACACACACACACACACAACACAACACCTTTTTTGCAACAACAACTAATTAGGTTAATTACTCAATCAATCATACAAGCATTGGACAAATTTCTACTCACATTTACTGATATTGATAACAACTAGCAATGACAAGTTCACAAAGTAATATTGTAAGGTTCACACAAAACCTCACGATGTTCATACAAATCATAGTAAGTTCATGTAAAATCCAATTCAGTTCAGAAGCAGCTATCATCACTTGGGAATTTCATCAAATAGGTTATGTGCATTTCTAAACTCTTCCATCAAAATACCATAGAAATCGAAACAGTAATTATGAGAGCAACACAAACATCAAATATGCTTGCTAATTCAAAGTGGTAATCGATTCCAACAAAAATACATGCCAAATTCGAATATAAAGTTGCAAGCAATCTAAAAATAAGAAACGGGAACTTCGAAAATAATAAAGCACACACCTGAATTTGAATTCATTGAACATAGAAAACGAATAATCAATGATTTGAGTGATCAACTAACAAGATAAAAGCAAAACATTGGATTGAATCAAGAGAAAAATGGTGTTCGTATTTAGCTGAAGAAAAAAGAATGCAATGGAGAAGATGACTTATGGGATGAAATGACGAGATTGCCCCTTAAGCTTAAAAAGTATGAGAAATAAACAACGCATCTGAGCTGTCCGTGTTACAAGATCCAACAGTCCTTATGCATTTTCAGTTTTCATGATAAGGAAGGATTTCATTTGATTCAATCTCTTAATATTATACTTAATAATTTTACTTTTATCTTTTAACAAATCTTGCACTCCAAGTATATAATTTTTTAACAATATTTTAATATTTTACAATATAATATTTATAGAATATATGATATATTTTAATATACATTGATATATCTACTTAAATTTTAATTAATTAACATTAAAAACTGTTTTAATAAATATTTTAATAAGTTATTTTATCATTGCTAGATATCCTACCGTAATTATCTTTTTTTTGTCTTGCCTTTTGACTCGCTCGGTTCGATTGGTCGGACACCGCTCTACGTCCGAATCGGGTATTTCATGGCCACATTTTGGGAGAGACTCTCCCAATATCACTAATTATCTTAAAGTTATAACATTATATTATTTTTATTTTTTCTCTATGTTATCTTCTATACGAATATTTATATTAATGTTCTCTATATTCAAAAATATTATTATATTCATTACAAACTAAAAGATAAGAACTCAAATACATATTAAACTCATTTTTTTATTCATATTATATCTTAAAAATAAAAAAATAATTAAAAATATTCAATTCAAGTGAAATTAACATTTTTAAATTTTTAATCAAAATATGGGGCAAGATTTCAACAAATAATGAAAATAATTTTTAAATATATTCAATTAAAATATGAGAATCGATCTTAAAGTTTTTTTTTTATAAACTACATAATTTTATTGCTACATTATATACAAGTATTTTAATTTTTTTTATTAATATCATATTATTGTATAATCTTTCCGTAAGTATCACGAGGATTCAACTAGTTACAGACTAAAAGTCATGACTAATATAGTTCTAAAAGTACATAAACACAGTTGCACACTCTCAACAAAGCACACGATATCTATCTCACTATGCTTTTCCTCAATCCTCCTTGATTAATTACACATTTATTTAGTTAATTATATATTTAAATCCTATATTATCATGACAAAAAATTATGTAAGCTATAATTTAATTAATTTTTATTGTATATGTATAGATTTAAAAAAAATATAGGTAAAAATTAAAAAGTTTCTAAACCAAATTTTCTTTTAGTATAAAAATATAGCAAATTTCAAATAGCTATAATTAACCTTTTTTGATCGTATATGTATAGATTTGTAATTTCAAAATATATGTACAAATGAAAAAAATGTTAAAACTATTTTAGTTCCTTTTGGTAAAGAATAAAATAAAACATTGGGTATCGGTGTCGCATTAAACCAATTAATATTTTTTGTTCATATTCATGTAAAAAATTAAATTAATTTATTGAACAAATTTAGCTAGAACGCAAAATTAATTAGCCTATTTAGGCGCTTGTAAGCTCAGTCCATTTTTTTAGTTTTTTGTTAAGTATAAAAGGCCTTCTTTTTTTTCTCTCACCTCATTCATTCTCCCGAGTCCGTAATTTCCGTCCTTTTCTCTCTGCCTCTTTGGTTACTTCCTTCCTTCCTAGGTTTTTCGAGATTTGATTTATGGAGAGATCGGATTTTGGAGATTCGGTTGGAGGAGCACGAGATTGAAGTCGATCGTCTTTACCGATTGAAGCAACTCCATCTTCAATGCATCATGGTACCGAATCTCGAATGGATTTCGCGTCTTATTGTGTTTTGAATCAATCGAATCGGAAACCTAATTGTTCGTTTCGGTTTTGCTTTTCTCGATTGATCAGGGATTTTCGCCGATTCGATCCCGAAGAGTGAAGGAAATGCAGAAGAGGAGTAAGGAATCGCCATTGCTGTCTCAGGTAATTATTCCTCTTTGTGTTCTCAGCTCCGATTGATCGGGGAATTCTGGATGGATTTCTCTTAAATCTAATATGTTTGCGACCGTGAATGCGGTGGAGTTTGGGAGGAGAAGGTGGTGTCGGGGCGGAGATTAATTTGCCGGCGTCGTTCGAGTCTATAAAGGAGGCTGAAAAGCTGAAAAGCTATCATGCTGAGTGAAGTTGGCTGGGGATTTTTTGAGGGAGGCTGAAAAGCTGGTGGCAATGAAGTAGCTATCAAGTTGGTGAGTTGGAAGTTTCCTAGTATCGATTGTTGTATGATTTAATTCATTATCAAACAGAAAGCCTCTAGAAAAGTTGTAATTCTAAGCAAGGCAAAAAATTAGGCATTTGATGTTGATGATTGAGTTGCAATTCTGAGTTTGTGTGAGTTCACTTTGAAGGCTGAGAAGAGGAGGCAGAAGGAAAGCATGGTATGTGATTCTGAACTCTAAACATGTGATGAATCGAGAGTCTTGCTTCTAGATCAAAAAATTAGGCATTTCATAAATCTGACGTGTTGGTGATTTAGTTCGAATTAAAATTTGTTTTCATTTTTTTGTTTCTTAAATTTGATTTCTTGCTTCTGTTGTAGGAACATTGGTTTAGTATGTGCCATTTCCCCGGTCTTGAAATCATCTAGCAGAGGTTTCTGACCAGAACTTCATCAAAGAGGATTGTGAAAATCGAGGTACAAGTGGTATCAATATCTCGTAGTATCTGTTGTTTGAGTGAATTTAATTTGGTTGTTGTTGACATCGATCGTCGGTTGATTGTGTTAATTTTTATTGTTCTAGTCTGACGTTTTTTAAATCAGATTACCACTGCAGGACAGAACCTAGAGTTAATTAGTAGATTTTAACTCATGCATTTTGTCATGCAGATTCTGATAGTGATAGCTCCTCACCGTCTGGATCGGATGGAGGCGAGTAACTTATTAGTTAATCATAAAGATGGAGGTAAGACCACGTACATTTCTGGAGTTGTACATATTTAATATGAATGTAGGTTATGATTCACTGTTCAAATGAGCCTATTGAAAACTTGAAAATGCAATATGCAGCATGTAATCATTTGTTGACTATCCAAATGATGATTAATTATCACACTTTTAGTACGTATGAATTACCAGTGAGAAACAATTAAAATGATTAATTGTGCTCCTGCGATTTTTTGATGTAATCATTTGTGACACATTGCTGATTGTTAGGTGTTTTTTGTGCATTATATTGGTTAGCCTATTAGTTCAAATGGTAGAGCAATGTGCTTAATGCATAATGATGTGGGTTCAAATCCCACATAGGCTTACTAATGATCTTTGATTGCATTTAATTTTTTTGATGACATGTTTATATTTAGTGATGATCTTTGATTGCATTCAATCAAACTGTCATCAAGTAGCGATGACAGTTGACGACAATCGAACCGTCATCAAGTAGAGATGACATTTGTGATGAAGTTGATGACAATTAAATCGTCATCAAGTAGTGATGACAGTTTATGAAAAAATCGTACATGATGATCACATATTTGATGACACTTGAATAATGATACTAAAAATTATATGTGATGACACTAAAAAATTAAACGTGATGATATTTTATGACACTAAAATTTAAACGTGATGATAAATATTGTGATGACAATTATTTTTTATGCGGTGATGACAACTATTTTTATGTGGTGATGTGATTTGATGACAACTATTTTTTGTGATGATGATAAAAACGAACAAATTTTGAGTGATGACACTTGATGACGGTTGTTTGTCTTCAAGACCATTGTCATCAAGGCCCTTTTGATGACAAATTAATCGAACCGTCATCAAGTAGTGATGATAACTGATGACAATCGAACCGTTATCAAATAGCGATGATGATTGATGAGAATTGAACTGTCATCAAGTAGAGATGACATTTATGATGATAGTTGATGACAATCAAACCGTCATCAAGTAGTGATGACAGTGATGATAGTGATGACACATGTTTGATGACGCTTAAGTGATGATAGTTTGATGACACTTGTTTGTCATCAAGGCCCTTTTGATGACAAATTAATCGAACCGTCATCAAGTAGTGATGATAGTTGATGACAATCAAACCGTCATCAAGTAACGATGACAAGTGATGACAGTTGATGACGGTTCGAACCGTGTGATGACGGTTGTTTTTATATGGTTGAATGCCTTTAATGATACTTTTTGTTATCAATAAGTTGTCATAAAAACATTTTGATGACACTTTTTGCCTTTTATTACACTTTTTGTCATCAAAAATTTTGATGACGGTGAAATAAATTGTGATGACAGTGATGCCGGTTGTTTTTATGTGGTTGAATGCCTTTGATGATACTTTTTGTCATCAAAAAGTGTCATTAAGACATTTTGATGACACTTTTTACCTTTTATTACACTTTTTTGTCATCAAAAAATTGTGATGACGGTGAAAAAATTGTGATGACGGGGGATGACGGTTTTTTATGTGGTTGAATGCCTTCAATGATACTTTTTGTCATCAAAAAATGTCATCAAGACATTTTGATAACACTTTTTTACCTTTCATTACACTTTTTGTCATCAAAAAATTGTGATGACAATGAAATAAATTGTGATGACGGTGAAAAAATTGTGATGACGGTTTCGAAAATGATGATAGTGATGATGGTCAACGGTCGGTCGACGCCCGGTCAACGGTCGGTCAACGCCCGGTCAACGGTCGGTCAATGACCGAGTCAACTCGGTCAACGGGCGAGTCAACCCGGTCAACGACCGAGTCAACTCGGTGGGAGTGGGGTGGGGGTGGGGGATGGGGGGTTTTGCCATTTACCTAATTTTTGCACACTCCTTAATATCCACCTAATTAGGCTTTTTTTTTTTGCTATTTAATTAATTCATCCTTAATTTATTCTTAAAATAAATTATTTATATTTAACCAAACTTGAGCAGGGTATCTAAACTAGTAATACAGAAGAAAGAAAAGGCAAAATAAAACCAGTCTTAGTTCGATGAAGTTTGATTAAAATTATAGGATTAGAAATTTAAAATTGTGGATCGTTATAATCTAGTTTTTCCCTGGTTTCGCAATATCAAGGTTTAATTAGAAGGGACTAGGTTGTCTAGTTCTGTCATGTTTATAAGGAAGTAAATTATGTGGCGAATTTCCTTGTTTTGGTTTTTCCCTTTAGCTTAGGTTTTTATGTATTGTTTAACCCTCCCGATAGTGTTATTTCTTTGCTTGGTGATGATGTTAGAGATCGAACTATCCCCGTTTGCTGACTGCTTAACCTATTTTTATTCATTAATAAAATTTGTCGTGGAAGGGACGGAGAGTATTATTGCCTCACTTTTGACCAAAATAAAAAAATAAAAAAAATAAATTTTATAAACTCAAAGTAAAAATACATACGGAGAGAAAATATAAGATTTGATCGAATTTGCTCGTTGAATCAATATGGAAAGATAAACACAGTCGGCCAATCGCAATCTAATCTTGTCTCTTAACATCTCTAATGAATATTTGTTTGTTTTGAGTTGATGACTGAGGGGAAGAAAAAAATAAGATGGGCCATAAAAGAAAGGAGATTGGGGGCCATAACAGATTAACAGGTTTGCAGTCCATTCCACAAGGATTCTAATTATATGTTGCATCCTTCTCTTCTGATTATAATCCAATGCAAGTAACTAGAGCTGTCAAAAGCTGATCCGATCCACAAATTCGATCCGAAAATTTGAACTCAAAATTCGAAGTGAACCGAAACCCGATAGACCCGCAATCCGTTAGATTGACCGATTTAGTATATTTATAAAAGGAAAAATTGCATTTAAACACCTTTTATTTTACAATTATTACAATTAACCACCTTTTATATTTTTTTCTACACTTACCTATTAGAGGCATCATTAGCAACTTTGTATCGTACGAAGTTGAACAATAGAGATTAGAGAAGCTACTTGACTGGCCCATGCCAAAATCATTTTCAAAAATGCATGCACATGTGAAGTTTTTCAGCCAAAGAATCAATTCACTCCAACAAAAAATTATTAAAGAAGAAAAAGATGGTTGAATGGAACGATGCTTCCATTCCAAGTGATTGTGAGCCATTCAAGTCCATGTCTGAGCATTCATGACAATCCTCGTGAAGACAGAAAGTACTAGTTGCTATTTCAAATCTTTGAACAACCCTCCATGCAAAATCAAAATTAATTGCATAAAATTAAATTGGGCTTAATTGAAAAAGACCTCACTTTTGGTGTGTTATATGGATATCCAGCAATTACTGGTCCCGCCCAATATGGAAGCCCAATTCACTCATATTACTTTGTGACAATGAGAAATTATTGATGAAAGTAAAATGTGATGATGCAAAGAAAATCAGTGGTCCAATTAATACTTAGGGCTCGTTTGATATTTGATATCTAGGATATGAAGTATAAGATATCAGTATCGGTATAATATGGGTATGAATGATATCTAGATATCAATTATGGATATGGATATAAGTTGATATCTTTGATGTACTAATTCATTTGATATATGAAAATCACACTCTGATATCTGTGAGAATTTGTGATTCAGCAAATTAACGCAGCAAGCACAATTAATTCAGCACAAGCAAAGCAACTTGATTAAAATCAAACGATGAAGGAACAACGATTCATACACAGAATCATGCCAAAGGCACACACTCTCGGTGTACTGTTTGATCACACCTTGCAAAACAAGAAACTAGAGATATATATAGTCCCGGTCTAAGTAAAGATCCGGTTTACAACCAATTATTTAATAAAGCTAGATATAAAACCGGTTCAACCTAGAGACCAAAATAAACCCGCCAAAATGTGAAATATGTGCCTTCTGGATCATCTGGCCAATGTCCCACGCCTTCCTCTTCTGGGCTCCGACTTGACCTAGTGATGGAATGGCACATTCTCACATCCTCCCCTCAAGTTGGAGCGATGCAGAGACCCAACTTGTTGGAAAGGAGAGCATGCTGGCCTTGGTTGAGTGCTTTCGTCATTAAATCTGCGATCTGCAAACCGGTTGGGATATAAGCTGTCTAAATGAAGCCTAACTGAACCCTTTCTCGTATAAAATGGCAGTCCAGATCCACATGTTTGGTCCTCTCGTGAAAGCAAGGGTTCGCTGCCAGCTGTTGCGCAGCCTTGTTGTCACAAAATAACACTATTGGCAATGGCACTTTAATCTGCAAGTCTTGCAGCAGGTAATTGGACCAAATTAACTCAGCAGTCGTGGACGCCATGCTCCTGTACTCTGCCTCTGCAGATGAGCGTGATACCGTGCTTTGCTTCTTTGTCTTCCAAGACACAAGAGAATGTCCTAAGAAAACACAATATCCTGATAAAGATCTGCGGGTAGTGAGACATGAACCCCAATCTGCGTCTGAAAATCCTGTCAATTTCAGACTAGTTTGCACTGGATAATATAAGCCTAGTCGTGGCTTGCCATTCAGATACTTCAACACATGAATCACTGCTTGCCAATGTGTCAACCTTGGCTTGGATACAAACTGACTCAGATGTTGCACCGAGTAGGAAATGTCTGGTCTAGTCAAGGATAAGTACAATAACTTGCCAACATTTCTTCTATATTTCTCAGGTTCTGCAAGTAGTTCACCTTCATCCTGACTTAACTTCAAACCTGTAGGCAAAGGCATCTTTGCTGGCTTGCTATTCTCCATACGACAATCAACCAGTATATCTCTAATATACTTTTGCTGACTAATAACAACTCCATTTTCATCTCGGAAGAGTTCCATGCCCAAGAAATATCGAGCTAAGCCAAGATCCTTAATGGTGAACTTCTCATGTAAAGCTTCCTTTACAAACTGGATTTCATCATTGTCATTTCCCGACATCAAAATGTCATCAACATACACCAGCATGGCTGTGAAAGACTCTCCTCTCACTTTAGTAAAAAGTGAATAATCCGAGTGAGATTGTTTGTAACCTAATCCCACTAGGAATGTAGTTAGCTCCACATTCCATTGTCTGGAGGCTTGCTTAAGCCCATAGAGTGATCTTACCAGCTTGCACACATGTCCAGGTTTGTGCTTATTATAACCTTCTGGAACCTCCATGTAAATTTCTTCATCTAGATGTCCATGCAAGAATGCATTGTTAACATCTAACTGATGCAAATTCCACCCTTTTGCTGTTGCAAGAGCAATGAGCATTCTCACTGTTGGCACCTTTGCCACTGGCGAAAATGTGTGTTTATAATCCTTCCCAAGCTTCTGACTAAAACCTTTTACAACAAGTCTAGCCTTGTATCTCTCTATACTTCCATCAGACTTGTATTTTATTTTGTAGACCCACTTGGACTTGATGGCCTCTTTCCCTGATGGCAACTCTGTCAGAATCCAAGTTTCATTTTTCTCCAAAGCCTCTAGTTCATCTCTCATTGCTGTTTTCCACTGCATATCTCCCTGAGCTTCCCTGAAATTTTGTGGTTCTTTAATACTCATAACATTTGCCAATGAAGCAAAATAATCTGTTTGAGCATTATTCACAACATAATCATTGTGCCAAATGGGAGCTTGTCTAATTCTCCCCGATCTTCTGACATTCGGACTAGGAATCATGGGTGATCCAAAGATTCCTGGTGAAGCAGAATTCATGTTTTCTGTTGAAAAATTTTCTGCAGCAACTTCTCTGTGTTCAGCATCATCAACAACATTCTGTAACAGGGGATTACTTATATCCAATATCTCATCTTCTTCATATTGCATAGGTGTGGGCAATCTCGTGCTTCCACCTTGCATAATGATTTTCTTCCCATTAGATTCAGCCAAGTAGGGAAAAATATCTTCATGAAATACCACATCTTTGCTAAGGAATACTCCTTTGCTCTCCAAATCATACAACTTATATCCCTTAGCATTTGGAGGATAGCCTATGAAAATGCATCTCCTTCCCCTAGGTTCAAGTTTATCACTAGGCTTAGGAGCTACATAGGCATAGCATAAACATCCAAACACCTTCATGTTGCCATAATTTGGACTCTTTGAAAACAACACCTCGTATGGTGTTTTCCATTCTAACACAGAAGATGGCATCTTGTTAATCATGTATGTGGCTGTAAGCACACACTCTCCCCAAAACATTTGAGGCAAACCAGCTTGTATCCTCAAGGCCCTAGCAGTATCAAGTAGGTGTCTGTGCTTCCTTTCAACAACTCCATTCTGCTCTGGCCTGTAGACCATGGATCTTTGGTGCACAATACCAAAATTTCTGAGCATCTTCTCACATTCTAGATTAACAAATTCACTCCCATTATCTGTTCTGGCTGCTTTTACTGTCACCCCAAATTGAGTCTGCACATACCTGATAAAAGCATCTAGAATCTCCAACACTTGTTGCTTCCTGTGCAACAAGTATGTCCAAGTTCCTTTACTGTGGTCATCTACCACAGTCAAGAAATAACATTCCCCATTTAAGGCCCCAACTCTGTAAGGACCCCACAAATCTATGTGTACTAGATCAAACAAATTATCAGAGGAAGTTAAGCTAGGAGGAGAGCTTAACTTATGAAATTTGGCTAAAGAGCAAGCATCACAAACAAAATTGTCTTGAGCAGAAATTTTATAAGATGGCAAATATAACATTTTAGAAAATGACATGTGTCCTAGCCTCTTATGTAAAAGAGTCAAATCTGTCTCATCTCTGGTTGCACAACCAAAAGACTTAGTAATCTCTCTATTACATTTATTTGAACTAGAAACTGATGCAACTTCTCTTCTATTCTCTGCCTTGATCCTGAACAGCCCACCTGATCCCTCTCCTTGTGCCACACAATTTCTACTCAAATGGTCTTGCAATATGCAACAACTCTTGTGAAAATATGCATCTAAATCTCCTTGAGACACAAGCTTGCTTACTGACAACAAGTTATATCTGAAATCTGGAACATATAACACATCTTTCAATATGAGTTTCTGATTCAACTTTACATCACCAATAGTATGAACTGATTTTGAGCTTCCATCTGGCAACACAATATGCATAGGGCACTTGACATCCCTTGGATTAATTAACAACTTAAAGAATGATGTCATGTGGTCTGAGGCACCACTATCTACTATCCAATCATCACTATTGTGTTGTATAGCATTAAGAACTGAGACTGAAATACCTGCAAAATGGAAGTTGGAACTTGCACCCTTTGTGCCTGAGCTTGAAGAAGAGCCTCTCCTTCCTTCTTGAGCAGCCTTTCCTCCCCTTGCTTCGACAGACATGGCTTTCTCAATCTTTATGGCTCGCATTATGTCTTGACAAGCACTTGAGAGGCTCGTGACTGCTTGAACCAGTTGGTTGTCACTTGCACCCCTTTGTTCAGCATTACCGTATTCAAGTGGAGTTTCATTGTTGTTCTGAAATTCAGACTCCACATTTGCAACCACTCTGGTCCCCTTTCTCACTTTCTTCCCTTTATACCAATCGGGGTAACCTATAATCTCGAAGCAATTGTCTCGGATGTGGCCTTCTTCTTTGCAATGGTAACACACCCTCTTATCATACCCCTTAGCCTTCTTATAATCCCTCTTTTCTCCATTGTGATTGCCACTCCTATTGCCTTCTAAGTGATTCCCACCATAGTCCCTGTTGATCCCTTTCTGTCCAACCATAAAAGCTGAACTCTCAATAACCACACCTCCAGTGACTTGCTTCTGAGTTTCCACACTCACCACCATTTGATACACTTTGTTGATGTTTAACAAAGGATCCATGGCAACCAGTTGGCTCTTAACATCATCATATTCACCATTCAACTTCATCAAGAATTCCATTACTTTATCTTGATTATCCTGATCCAAAACTCTCGCAGCAAGGTTGGATTTACATATATCAACAGCACCACAAGTACAAGCCGGAATACCAGTAAGATCATGTATCTCATCCCAACAACGTTTGAGTCTACAATAATAATGAGTGACCGAAGAGTTACCTTGCGTGATTTGCGAAAGCTCTTGTTTCAGCTGGAAGATCATCGGTCCACTGCTTTGTCTGTATCTCTCACATATATCCAGCAACAAGGCTCTAGCAGATCTGGTGTAAATGAAGCCAGCAGACATATCTGCTGTCATCGAGTTCAGAACCCAGCAAGCGACCATCGAATCGCAACGCTTCCACCGTTCGTAGTTCGCAGATCCAGTGGCTGGCGGTGCTTCACTCCCATCGATGAAACCTAACTTCATTTAGCCATGAGAGCCCTCTCCACCTGTCGACTCCAGGCCAAGAAATTCTTCCCATCAAACGGATTTGTCGTGAGCGTCATCCCAGGGAAATCGGAGTTCGTCAAAAGCAACGGATCCACCATATTCATCACAATCGCGGCGTCCTTCTCAATTTGTTCCTTCGTCATCTTGTCTGCAAAGGTCAATCGCTACCTCAAAGAGCAAAATCAGGCTCGAATCAAAGCTGCAAAACAAAATCCCTAAAAATCGATCGCAGAAAAATCGTCACAAATTCTCAATGCTCTGATACCATGTGAGAATTTGTGATTCAGCAAATTAACGCAGCAAGCACAATTAATTCAGCACAAGCAAAGCAACTTGATTAAAATCAAACGGTGAAGGAACAACGATTCTACACAGAATCATGCCAAAGGCACACACTCTCGGTGTACTGTTCGATCACACCTTGCAAAACAAGAAACTAGAGATATATATAGTCCCGGTCTAAGTAAAGATCCGGTTTACAACCAATTATTTAATAAAGCTAGATATAAAACCGGTTCAACCTAGAGACCAAAATAAACCCGCCAAAATGTGAAATATGTGCCTTCTGGATCATCTGGCCAATGTCCCACGCCTTCCTCTTCTGGGCTCCGAGCCTCCGACTTGACCTAGTGATGGAATGGCACATTCTCACAATATCAGCTGATATCGATATACTCATATACCAAACAGGAGATATCAATTTGATATCGATATAGGATATACCAAACAGGAGATATAGTCTTAAGGCCCGTCCGTTTGGTATTGAAGGCTACCAACTATCTGTTACTTAATACACTAATCTTGATTATCATCAATTTTCAGGCTGATTAATGAAAATGGCCTTGCCAATTACAGATTCAGGAATCCACTTTACCGAAGAATTGAGATTGCTGCGATGTCACTCCTCAACTTCCACACCGCTACCCTCCTCCGCCGCCCTCTTCTTTCCCCGGAGAAGCCTTCAATTTATCCTCTTAAAGCTTCTTTACATCTCAACAATGGAGTTCGAGCGCCAATTAGCACAAAAGTATCGCCGGAGAGATCGTCGCAAACTTCGACCTCCGCCTCTACTTTGGAAGGCGGCAGAGAAACGGCGTCGTTGCCGATGCTCTCTGCTTCGGAGGTCGTGAAGAGCTTCTACGACGAAATCAATCGGCGCAATCTCCCCGCTGTCGAAGGCCTCATCGCTGAGAATTGCGTTTACGAAGACCTAATTTTCCCTCGCGCCTTCGTCGGCCGCAAGGTAATTGCGCTCCGCAATCAGTGATTTGAGTGAAATCGTTGATTTCAAAGACCAATATAATATGGATCTTGATCGTTGATTAGCATAGTTCTGGATCAAAATCAAGTGCTCCACTCCACAATTGTCCGATTAGGGTTGCTAATTTCTCTTTGGCCGTGCTTCTGTGCAGGATATTATGGCATTCTTTGTGAAATTCAGTGAACTAAGCTCTGATCTGCAGTTTGTAATTGATGATATTTCCAGTGAGGATACTTCAGCAATTGGTGTTAAATGGCACTTTGGTAGGCTGAGCATTAACATTTATCTTGCACTATCTTAAATTGTTCAGTTGTTCAACTTCAATTGCCTTATATTAAAAAAATCATGACAGAATATAAGGGTACACCTTTCCCATTTAGCAAAGGATGCAGCTTTTATCGGTTGGAGGTCTTGAATGGGACAAGACAAATAGTGTGAGTTACATTACATACATGTTTCTTGTGGGTTGCTTTATTATCTTACAGTAGAAATGAAATATGATAATGCTATCTTAAATGTTTTTTTTAATGTTCCATTCTATTCTGTATGTTTTTCATATGACATTTTCAATTGTCACATAATTCTACTATCTGATATCTAGTACTCAAAAACAGTTATGGTCGAGATAGTGTTGAACCTGCAATAAAGCCTGGCGAATCAGCTCTGGTGAGTATATGCATTTTCGCTAAAAAAAATTGTGATACTTGTTCTTAATAAAGGGTTTTGTTTTATCAAACATCTTGAATGACTAATTGGGATTTGAGGAAGAGATGTATAAGTGATAAAACTGATATCAAGCATGGTGCAAGGAAATTCCATATTAGACCGTCATAAAATTCATGAATGAAAACATGCCAAATTCTTCATATTGTGCCACTAGCTAGTATAATGGTTCCATGGATTTGAGCAGGTTATCATCAAGGGCGTGACATGGCTGCTCGACCGCTTTCCACAGCTTGTGAAATGGTTATGATATTAATGAAAAGATGTGATGACTTATTCCTACGCTCAAATTCAAGATCTGTGATCTGTCTTTTCTCTTTTGTAAACATCTTTTCATGTACATGCCTGTTTATGAACGTAGTTATAATATGAACCAGGGCTCTGCACTGGTCATTTTCAGTCCCAACCAAAAGGTGATGATAATATTATTACATGTATATTTTCATGTATTGTTGTAACAAGATACTAATTTTAATGCACGTTTCTTTCACGTATAATCTATTGACTAGACTAGTATATGCCAGTTTTTCACGTATAATCTATTCACTAGGATTATATATGCAAGGAAGCTTCGAATCTAGAAAATTCTTTCACTAGTTTATATGACCAAAATGTCAGTTTGGACAATTGGGTGTTGCAAAAACTAGTATAATTTGAGGGACTAAACACAATCGGTGATCTAAGTGCGTTTTGAAGAAAATAAAACGGTTCATATACAAAAGACCGGTGCAAATGAAAACCCTTTACCCTCTCCAAACTGCCTTTTCGGCTTTTCTTCCTCCCTTTCCCATGCATAATTAACTAATTACGCCCATAAACAAATTCAACAATGTAAAAAACGAGTGAATTAGCTTTAGCAATACACAAGGAACTGGGTTGTTGGGACTTGCTGCTCCTTGGCATCCCATCCAGGATCATCCTATCAGGAGATGAAGTAGGAGCAACCATTATCTATGTTCTTGTTTTTTGCCAGAGCCTTCTGATTTTGGAAAAATGAATGAACAAAGTACCTAGATCACCAGCAGTTTTAATTTTCTAGTTTTCTTAAACCTTAAAGTCATAAGAGTTTGTTTTTTTCAACACCCAATTGTCTAAAATTTTGTCACTGTAAAATATAATTATTGCATTTCAGCTGAGCCTGAGTTTATACAGAATTTTAAATAGGATAAGAGACTAAGAGAGGGTTGCAAAAATCAACTGCTTAGGCCAGGCCAAAGGTTCATCAATGGTTTCTTATGGTAAAATACCTTTTTCATCATGTCTTTGGTTCAGATAAACTTGGATGCTCCAGGTATAACTGCAAACCTATAGGTTCACTGCTCAATGATTTTATTGGTGTTATAAGGGGAGGCTGTTGCCATTGCTTTGCATCCGTTGGGATCCACAACTCTGCATCCTTGCTAGTACTCGCCTCAGGAAGAGATTTAAAGTAAGCAGTTACTTCCCATCTGCAATCTGCAAAACCAACATGATTCTAAATCACATTTCTATCTCGTTTGACCAAGCAAAACATATTTCTCTTCACTCGAACAGCATTTAGGCCACTCTAAAGTCTAAATTAACTTTTGTTATGTCACTTCAAAGATTCCTGATGGGCAGACTTGAGATCAGTTTAAAATGCTGTAAAAAAGCAGCAGAAAGCAATGATTACCCCTTTAAAGAGGTAATTTAAGGGTCTTCAATGCAGAAAGCGTATATATATTCACTTACCCCTTGAAAGAGGCTTAGTAAGGATGTTCGAGACTGAAAGCTTGATAAGGAACGATCTTAAAGAGAATTCAAGATCAGTTTCCTCCACCTTAGATCCGTAAGACTGGTTCATCTGGAGCTTGAAGATGAACCTCTCCACAGGAGCATTCAGATTGTTAAAGAATATGACTGCAACTCTATCAACCAATCCCTATTTTGTCAAAAGAATCAAATAGCTTCAGTATTTTATGCATTTGATCTCATAAAATCACAATTAATGATAGACAAGTCTGAAGCAAGCATATTTTTTTTTGAATGTTCACTTTATGCTAAAATCTAGCCATCTAGGTAACACTAACACAAGGCCTGTACATTACCCAAGCCATGGCCTTACCATCAAGAAGGCAGATCTTTTCCCTCATTATACAGAGTTACAGACTAGTTGACTTCTTAAATTCACTAGCATATGTCACCTTCTATGTCTCCCCTTAAAATGCATAAACACATCTTGAGACAATATACATTGATCAAAGTGAGAAGTGAGAACTTTTGCTCCTACATAAATCAAGCAAGGACCTTGTGAGAAAGAATTGCAGAATCTGTCATAGTTCTTTCTGACACAGTTTCACTTCTTAATAATAGAAATAACTCAAAGCTGTCTTCAAACAATTATCTTAATGAATAATGATATCTCTATGATTTCAGTAGTAACACTGTCGATAGATAAACTTGAAGTGTCTATCTTTAACTTTTGTGGTCAGAAACTGTTTGTTCAGCCTTAGGCGAAAATCATAGTTTGACACCATTCATCCTTCATTCACTGTATCACTCCCCCCTAGAATTATTCATTAAATCATAATTTATGAAAGCAACAAAATCAGATTGTGTAGGACAATTTAAAGGGGAAAACACCTCATTAGTAATTTTGATCATGGAACCTCTTTCATTTTTTTTTTCTTTTATTATGTATTGCTAATCAACAATGAGGTTGTTGAGCATCCAAAATTGAGCAGCAGAAAAGAGGATATCTAGGAACAAATCGTTTCAAACACCTCACATGCATTCAACAAGATATAAAAGGATATTTCTGTACTTCCTAATCCTAATTCATCATCAGTAACCAAGAGAAAAGCATAAACAAATAAGAGAATTAGTAGGAGAGAGATTCAAAACCTTAAGGATAAATGGAAGAAGACCATGAACAGAGAAGTGTATATAATCTCGAAGCTCAGGATGCCTTGCCTTGTGAACAACCAAATTCATATACCTCCTCCTCTCAAACGCTCCTATTATTTAACATTACCCAAACATCATGAGAAAAGGGGATTTGCAGGAACAAAACGTTTCATACGCCCTAAAACCCCGAAATTCAAAATTGAAAACCTAAATTGCTCATCAACACAAATTAATCAGAAAAAAAATATTTCAAACGATAATTACCAGAAGGATAAATGCCTTTGAGGAAGACAATAGAAGTTACAGCTACTTCCAAGAAGTCCACAAGAATACGGGCTGTCTCATCTGGGAAAAGGTGAACAAGAAATCGAAACTCAATTAAGGGCTCAGATTACAATCGATTCAAGGAAACTGAGACAAAAGCTTTTGAATCGAGACCTTGCGGGGATCGATCATCCTTCTTCATGATTGCTACGGCAGTGAGTCAGTGGAGGGAAAATACATGGCTTCCCCCGCTTCAGCTTTCCGCGTAAGTTTTGTGCTCCCTTCTGGTTCTAGCCGCCTCCAATCGTTTTCTTTCAGCTCAGTACTGTACGGTGTCGTTTCGAATTTCCTTCCATTAAAAAAAGAAGCAATTAAAAAACATATTCAGCTCAGTACTGTACGGCGGTGGCCAACCCACCGCCATAACAAAGAAAAAAAACGCTCTCTTTTCCGCAAAAAATTCTTTGACTCTCGACATCCTCGCTACCAAGATGGAAACCGCCGCCACGGCGGCGGCCAACCCACCGCCACCCCTTCCAAACCTCCCACCACCCGAGCCTCCCACTGCTACTGCCCCGGCTCGCACCTGGAAGGACATCATCGTGAACGCGAGTCGGGCCTTCAACGCCCAACTCTGGCCGCAGAATTCCTGAACGGCAAGATTAGCATCGAATTCCCAGGAGGAAAAGCCGGTGACCCTGTTGTGACGATTGCTCCAGAAGTAATTAATGTCCTAGCGGATGTTTGGAGATCTTCACTCATTGTCAAGCTACTGGGGGGCTTCGTACCTCACCATATCATGGAAAGGAAGCTCAAAGATCTATGGAAACCATCCGGGAGAATGCTCTTAGCCGACATGCCAAACGGATACTATGTGGTTAGATTCGAAACGGAGAGCGATTACATGAAAGCCCTCACCGGGGGATTGTTTTGGTCAATTTCCGACCGGTGACAATCAAGAATGATTCTTTAGATTTGTGGGAGCAAAAGCGATTGTTTGTATTAAGAAATCTTTGAGTACAACTGGTGAATTTTCGTACAATTCCATGATCCCCTTTTTAGCCTAAGCTTGATACTTAAACCCATAACCGGCCTCGACCTCCAGCTTCTCCGATCGTGGCTCCATTCCCGCACGTCCCGCATTCCACTTTCTAGGTAGTTACCATCGAGTTTCAACCGCCGGTTTTGCTGTTTGGAGTGGAATTTTGGTGATCCGAATCCCGCATCTGGGCCTTGCGTTGATGGGCTGGATCGGCGAACGAGCTGGTGATTTCTAGGCCCAACAATAGCCCCAAAAGATTTGGATGAATTTGAATTCACCGAATCTTTTCGCCTGTTGGCCTCCGGGATCCTTGCTATCTCAGATCTTCCACGTGTAAGGTCCGGATCTCTCTACGCGCTTTGTTCTGCAGGTGAAAGGACGTTGGCTTTTCTATATTTATTGCGCCTTGCTGGGATAACTCATTATTCACTGCTCTGTTGTTGATCTCTCCCGAGGTACGAATCTCTTACCCTTCTTTCCTTCCTCTTCGTTTTCCAAGTTTCTTCCTTCTTCTCTCATGGCAAGGGACAAAGCGGCCTCCAAGCATGGTTTTCTGCCTTCGGGCATTCTCCAAGAGTGCGATAGAGTCCCAAACACAATGACTTTAGAGGAGGTGCACCAGATTCTTCTGGAGGGAGGGTTTCCTGGGGGTGTAGTAGCCTTGTGTCCCGAGGCCGAGTGTTCGGACTGGGTTCGCCCTGGTTGGGTGTGTTTCTTTGAGTTCCCTTTCACCATCTCTTGTCAGTTCCCCTTTCCCCCTATAGTCCAAGAGTTCTTAGCTCGGTTCAAACTCTCTCCTGCGCAGCTGCTTCCCTCAGCCTGGAAGATTCTTTTTTGGGTGAGCCGGATGGTAGATGTTGCAGGGGTATATTTTACCGTCTCAGACTTGCTCCAGGCCTACCGTATCACTACGGTCAGGAAGGGGCGTTTTATTCTGCAATCCCGAACCGCTCGGCAGCCTCTCGTTTTAAACACTAAGGTTAACGGGAAGGATTGGGCAAACCGTTTCTTCTTTGTCGAGATCGCGTCCCTGTCCCCTGAAAGTCGTCTGTTCTTGCATGACAAGTGGAACCCCGCTAGTAAGAGTTTTTGTTCTTCTTTCGCATTGATAAGCGAAGCCCCTTTAGCGTCTATTTATCCTCCTTTGCTTTGTTTTGCAGGTATTCCGGATAACGTAGAGCCGCCGAGTGGTTCGGAGAGAGTTTTGTCTAAGCTTTTCAAACTCACCTCCGCTCAAAGGACATTTGGGGCATCTCTTACCGAGCCGTCGGAAGGATCTTCGGAAAACGAGAGTAGTGCAACCTCGTCGGATTCGGAAGGAGATAGTGACAAGGTTCACCTCCCTGTTGTCAGGATGTCTGCAGTGCCGACTTCGACCAACGCTTCTGGCCCTTCTGTGGGTAAGTCCCTCTACTTGGCTATTTTGTGCAGTTGCTTGGATGTTGCTTGACTCGCCTCCCCTTCTCCAGAGACTCGGGCTCGCAGATCGGGTTCTTCCTTTTCTGCTTCGGACTTGATCCTCAAGAAGACTCGCTCTGGCGATTCGAAGCCCCCAGCCGCTCCTGCAATCAAGAAAGAGTCGTTGGGCGTTCCAGGAACTTCGCGCAAGCGTTCTGCTCGGAGCGACGATGATCCCTTAGACCTTCAGGATGACGCTTCTTCTGACTGGCAATCCCTCCAGCGGTACCGGGACCCCAATTTCAGGAAATACCCGGCCCCTGTCTCTGCTCATGCTATGGCAACTGAGGTAGGCATGGGAGCCTGGAAGGTAAGTGGCCTTTTACTTTGTTTTGCCTGATGGTTGTGACTGGTGGCCATTCTGGGGTTATGTCCTAACTCTCGCCCCCCGTTGTATACAGTTCTTTCAGGAGGTCGGCTTGTTCATTGATGAAATGGACAAGGAGTTCGCTGAGCATGAGCGGAGGAAGCAGGAGGTCGCCAAGCACCGTGAGGAGATTGATAAGGCTCGAGAGCAGTCTGCTGCTCGGGCCAAAGCTTTGGCTGCTCAGGAGGAAGCCGCAAAGGTGCGGGTTGCTGAGCTGGAACGGGTGATCGCTGCTCAGAAGGCCAAGGTGAAGGATCTAGAGGCGCAGGCTGCCAAGGCGCCTTCCATGGGGAAGGCGGACGCGGAAGATATCGGGGCTTTCTTCAGTATGCTGGCCCGACTCGAGACTATCAGGGAGTTTGAGGCGGGGAAGCTTTCAGTCGGCGATGCAGACAAGTTTAATGAGCAGTTCTTGGATTCTTTCCCCGACGGTGTGCCCTCGGCTCGCATCGCTTCTCTGTTGAGCCCCCCGTTAACCGCAGCGGAGCAACTGAACTTAGAAGGTGGCGACCAGATGGAGGAGACGGGAGTTTCTGGAAACCCTGCATGATTGTCTCGTGGATGTGAAGAAATCTGGCGGCCTAGGCCGTTTGTAAAAATCTTATCTTTTGTTTTCCTTAGAACAAGTTTTTAGAAGACAAGTAATACCTCACGGCGTGCCGTTTACCGGGCGTCTGGTGAGGGTTTCCTGGATGGTGGCGAGGCCACGGATACTTTGCTTGACTTTTGCCCCCCGTCAAGGGGCGGGGGTGTTTATCTACTATTATGCTTCTTGTTTTATTGTGTTTTGCTTGTGCTTTTTGCTGGCGTTTGTGCAGGTGTCCCTCTGCTACATGCCGACTGGTGGCCAAGCAGTCCCTGCAGAAGGCTGATTGCTTAGGAAGTGCATAGCTATGGCTCACTGGGTCAGGAAAGCTCTTACCAACGTTGCGGGTGACTCAGGGTTTGTTCCCAAGCCCCTGTTGGCGAAGGAGATTACCTACCTGAAGGCGCGCGAAGGACAGGGTCCATCGTTTCCCGCAGTGCCCTGACGATGACCGTCGGGGGTCTGGCGTTTGCTAGTGGAACTGGCGACTCGGGGGATTGGTCCACGATGCCGACTGGCGAGCTTCCGTGAAGCGGCCTTTCGAGGGTACTTATGACTGGCGACTTTGCCGGATAGCGGGCGTCTAGGAGGTTATTTCCTATGCCATGTAACTAAGTTTGTAAGAAAACTCTGTTTGGAATACAAGTATCATATTTGTAATTTCGGGATGCTTGTTACCGCTTTATCGTTTTATTTCTGGCTCTTTTCGTGTACCGAGTTTTCTCTTTTCTGGCGGTGTCTGCCGAGAGTAACTCCTTCGGAGAGCTTTTTGTTCTTTTCTTCGGTTGTTCCTTTTCTGGAGAAATGTAACACAAACGTTTGAATTAAAGGTGTCTTTTTGATTGAGTTTTCTCGAAAGAATTCATACCGTAGCTTGGATCTCACTTGGGTTTATTCGGCCGTTTCTGGCGACTCATTGTTTTTCTAGAAGTGATACCTCTGCAGATGCGTGGCATTCCAGCTGCGTGGGACGGGTCTTCCATCTCTAGATTCTAGTCGGTAAGCTCCCTGACCGGTGACACCGACTATCTTGTAGGGCCCTTCCCACGCGGGAGCGAGCTTCCCTGCGTTTATTTCAGTGGTATTTTGGAACACCTTTCGGAGGACCCACTCGCCGATGACGAAAGCTCGGACTCGCACGTTCTTGTTGTAACTGCGGGCTACCTGCTGTTGATGTCTAGCCAGGCATAGTCGCGCTCTTTCTCTCAGCTCCTCCAGAGTATCGAGGTCGGCTGCTAGCTCGGCGACGTTCTGATCAGGCGTTTGTAATCCATACCGTGCAGTCGGTACGGTGATCTCGGCGGGTATCACCGCCTCGCACCCGTACACCAGGGAGAAAGGCGACTGCCCAGTGACGGTTTTTGGGGTGGTTCTGTCGGCCCACAGAACGTAGGGTAGCTCATCGGCCCAGCGCCCCTTGGCTTTCTCGAGTCGCTTCTTGAGGTTATTGATGATAACTTTGTTGCTGGACTCTGCTTGTCCGTTGGCTTGTGGGTAGCGGGGAGTGGAGGTTACCAGGTCTATGTTCCACTGCCGGCAGTAGTCGCGAGTTTTCCTGCCGATGAACTGCGACCCATTATCGCAGATGATCTCCGAGGGTATCCCAAAGCGGCAAATAATGTGCTTTTTGATGAATGCTACCACATGAGACTCCTTGATCTCTTTGTATGCCTCTACCTCGATCCACTTGGAGAAATAATCAGTGACTGCTAGGAAGAATACTCGTTGGCCGGAAGATGGCGGCAACTTCCCCACGATGTCCATCCCCCATCTCATGAATGGGCACGGGGTCAGCGTCGGGTGCAGCGGTTCTGGTGGCTGGTGAGGGGTTGGGGCATGCTTCTGGCAAGCCTCGCACTGTTGAGAATACTCTGCGGCGTCTTGTCGCATGGTAGACCAGTAGTACCCCAGGTTGAGGGCTTTGTTTGAAAGGCTACGTCCTCCGGAGTGGTTCCCACACTCGCCCTCATGGAGTTCCCTGAGTATTCTGGGTGCCTCTGCTTTTGTGACGCAGCGGAGTGAGGTCCCCACTGCGGACTGCTTGAACAAGATACCATCTTGAACACTGTATCGGGTGGCTCTCATTCGGAGTGCCCTTGCTTCGAATTTCTCCGCCGGCAGCTGTCCATGGTCAAGCCACCGTAGGTAAGGCTTCGTCCAACACTCAGCGTCCTGGGAGGTGCTTGCAGCGCCGGTTGTCGGACCAGCGTCGCCGAGTGTCCGCGTCTCTTGGGGATCCCCGTTGTTCAACTCTTCAAGATCTTCTTTGTCAAACAGTCCTTGACGCTCGGGATCCTCGCTGGTGAGTATCTTCGGGGGATGGTCATTTCCCAGGATCTCCCCCACTCTGTCTTTGGCCGACGACGAGTCGTCCCGTGATTCCTGTACTGGTGAGTCGACCTCCCGTTTAATTGTTGGAACCAGCACATGGACCAAGGGGACCGATGCGAACTCTTCGGGATCCAGGGCGGAGGCCAAGTTGGCTAGGGCGTCAGCCTGTGCATTCTCTTCTCTGGGGACTTGCTGGATAGTGAAGCTTTCAAATTCGCGCATGATTTCCCTGACTTTCTCCGCGTACGCCGCCATCCTGGCATCTCTGGCGGTGAAGATTCCCAGAATTTGATTCACGATTAGCAGTGAATCGCACTTCACTTCTATTTCCCTGATAGTCAAATCTCTAGCGATCGTTAGCCCCAGTATAAGCGCTTCATACTCCGACTCGTTGTTGGTGGCTCCGAAAGCGCACCGTATAGCCTGTGCTATCTTATCCCCCTTGGGCGATTTCAGCACTACTCCAATCCCTACTCCTCGGGTATTAGAAGCTCCGTCTGTGTGTAAAGTCCAGATTCCGGAATACTCACCTTTCGTTACGAAGGCTTCTTGCTATCTGGCTCCTTCTTCTAATGTAGGGCTGAAATCGGCCATAAAATCTGCTAGTGCCTGGGCCCGGATCGCCGCTTTCGGCTCATAGGCGATGTCAAAACCGCTCAGGTGTATTGCCCATTTGGCCATTCTCCTGGTGATCTCTGGCTTCCTCAGTATGGTTTTCAATGGGTAATTTGTGCGGACAGTTATAGGATGGGCCTCAAAATACGGTCTCAACTTCGCGGAGGCCATGACCAGGGCGAGGACCAACTTTTCCAAAGGTGTATAGCGTGTCTCCGCTGCAAGCAGGGTGCGGCTGACGTAGTAGACTGGAAGTTGGCTGCCCTGATCCTCGCGCACCAGTACGCCGCTAATAGCAGTTTCGGTTACCCCCAGATAAAAGAGAAGATTCTCACCTTCCTCGGGTTTGGACAATAGCGTTGGGTTGGACAGATAGTGTTTAAGCTGCTGGAAGGCTGTCTCATGGGCTGGAGTCCACTCGAATCTTTTGTTCTTGCGTAGCACATCATAAAACAGACGGCATTTGTCGGATGATTTGGAGATGAAGCGGTTCAGTGCTGCCACCCTTCCCGTTAGTTTTTGCACGTCTTTCACGCACCTGGGCGACCGCAGGGCTGCTATGGCTCGAATCTGGTCAGGACTGGCCTCAATCCCGCGCTGGGTAACCATGAACCCAAGGAAACGACCTGAAGTTACCCCAAACCCGCACTTGGCCGGGTTGAGCTTTATACGGTAGCTGTCCAGGATCTTGAAGGCCTCCTCTAGATGCTGGATATGCTGCGTGTCTTGCCTTGAATTGACAAGCATATCGTCAATGTATACTTCCATAGTTCTGCCAATGTGCCTTTGGAACATGCGGTTAACCAGCCGTTGGTAGGTAGCCCCAGCGTTCTTGAGCCCGAAGGGCATCACTCTATAGCAATATGTACCCTGGTTGGTGATGAACGGCGTTTTCTCTTGATCGTCCAGATGCATCTGAATCTGATTGTAACCGCTGAAAGCGTCCATAAAGGTGAGCATCTCGTGGCCGGCAGTGGCGTCCACCATGGCGTCTATATGCGGCAAGGGGAAGGAGTCCTTTGGGCAGGCCTTGTTAAGGTCCGTGAAGTAGATGCAGACCCTCCATCTCCCGTTCTTCTTGCTGACCACCACGACGTTCGCCAGCCACTCTGGATATGTTACCTCCTTGATTTTCCCTGTCCGGAGCAAGTTCTGCACCTCCTCGTCCACGATCAGGTTTCGCTCGGGTGCGAACTTTCTTCTCTTTTGTTTAACTGGTGGATGGCGGGGATGTACGTTCAGCCGGTGTGTGATGATAGCTGGGTCAATCCCCACCATGTCCTCATGTGACCAAGCGAAGCTGCTGCTATGTTTCTTGAGAAAGCTGATTAGTTCGGTTTTTCTTTCTGGAGACAAGTCCTTCCCGACCCGTATAGTCCGTTCGGGCTTCTGGCTGTCGAGGATAACCTCCTCGATTTTGTCGGCCTCGGGGTCCAGTGCCGGTGCGGGCCCCTTGGCTTCCTGTAATTGCTATGCGGTGTGGGCGACGGTCGCCTTCAGGGCGGACTTGTAGCACTCCCTGGCTAGCCTCTGATCTCCTCTGATTTCCCTAACTCCCCATGGTGTGGGGAACTTTATGGTTTGGTGGTAGGAGGAAGGGACCGCCTTCATGTCGTGGATCCAAGACCGCCCCATGATGATGTTGTAGCAAGGCGGGCAATCAAGCACGGAGAACCTGACTTGTAGGTTGACTCCTTTAGCGTAGGTGGGGAGAGTTATTTCCCCCAGGGTGTGCGCGATTTCCCCGCTGAATCCCACCAACGCCACCGATTTTTTGAGGATGTTCTCCTCTTTTAGCCCCATCTCCTTGAGGGTGTCGAGCATGATCATGTTGGTGGAGCTTCCGGTGTCGACGAGGATCCTTCTCATCAGTACATTCCCCACGGATAGAGATATAACCAACCCGTCGTGGTGGGGTCCTACTAAACCAACCGAATCTGAGTCACTGAAGGTGATGATACTCCCTGGACGCCCATCAGATTGGCGGATGTTTGCTATCAACGGTCCTTCTAGGTGCCCTCGTGCGTGGCGCTTGGCCGCCGAATAGGTGACACCGCAGATATCAAACCCGCCACTGATGACGTTGACTACTTTGGCATACTCTGGGGATGACGGAATATCCATGGGCTCGGTTACATTCTGGCTGGCGAGCACACCGGGGTTAGCGGAGATCTCTGACAACATGCCTCTTGAATGCAAGTATGCTAGCTCTTTCCTGAGGGCGAAGCATTCGTCCGTTTCATGACCATAGTCTTTGTGGAAGTCGCACCACTTGGTTTTATCCCTTTTGGGGTTCGGGTTTTCCGCCTTCTTAGGCCACCTGATGCGATCCCCGAATCTTTCCAAACTTCTCATGATCTCTGCGTCCCCCAGACTCAGATTGTATTCATGGACTTTCGGCCGGTTGGGGGTATCCTTCTTCCCGCTTGGCTGTTTGATGCCTTCAGCGTGGACTCCGGGTGCTTCGGGTCTACTTTTGAATACGGTTGACTTCGGCGCTCTCTTTGCTGGTCGGAAGAGGCTTTCTTTTCGACCCTGTCGAAGACTGAGGTGACCCGCACGGGGATTTCGTCCTCTTCGAGCCGGATATATGCCAGAGCTTTCACCTGGACATCCTCAAAACTATGGCACGGGTACTTGGTGAGTTCTCTGTAAAGCTCACTGTCTGGCAATAGGCCTCTCCGGAAGGCCTCTATCGACGTGGGCACGTCGCAGAGTGGGATCGCTACCTTCTCCCGGTTGAAACGGTTCAAGAAGGCGCGCAGGGATTCCCCGGGTCTCTGGGTTACTCGGTATAGGTCATTGGACTATTTCATCAGCTTCCTGCTGCTGGCGAACTGCATCCGGAAGGCGTCCACTAAACCTGCGAAAGATGCTATCCCTCCTCTGGGGAGGTTGATAAACCAGGTCAAGGCGGCGCCGAACAGGGTGGCGCCGAACCCCTTGCACATGATTGCTTCTCTGGATTCCCGCGGTATCGAGCTGGTCATCATTTTTTGCTTGAAGATAGCCACATGCTCGTCGGGATCTCCCGTTCCATCGTAGGTGGGGACGGCCGGGACGGTGAACATCTTCGGGATGTCTACACTGGCGATTGGAGCCGCGAAGGGGGACTCGTCATAGCCATCTAAGGCTTCCTTCTCGAGGGGTGGAGGTACCCCGGGTATCTGCGCGATCTTGTCCTCGAGTCCCTTGAGCCGATCCTGCATATACTTATTGAAAAGCACTTCTAGGAGAGGTTCCGTGGGGGGTACCTGTCTCCCAGATCCTTTTTTTTTATGCCCCAAAGGGGATCGGTAAATTCGACTAAGTAAATATGCACCTCCAAGGAAGTGTTACAATCACACAAATGTCCAAGGAACCCACAAGGAAGGCACAAAAGCCCTCGAAAACTAGAAACATAAGCGTTAAGGAGGGCACGTAGGCCGTCCTAGCACGCAACAACAACTAAAACCAAACAAGCATCAAATAACATTCAAAACACCAACAAACACCAAACAAGCAACAACCAAACTACGGGTCCGGGGGCCGAAGATAGTTGCGGGCGGAGCTTCAGGTGACACGGCCCGAGTGATTCGTAGGCCACTTAGCACGCACCTTGAGTGCTTGAACGGTGCATCTCTTCAAAGGGGATCTCTTCTTCTTTTCCTTAGCCAAAGGCTGGCTTTCTTGATCTTGCATCTCGACCTCAAATTCTTCCCTTGAATCTTCGGAATCATTGGTGCTAGACATGCTAACCACGGTGTCCTTCCCATCGTTGCTTGAGCTTCCAACAGAAAATCCTTCGGAGGTGTCCATGGCATTAATGTCCGAGCTAGATGTTGGCCTCATGTCATTGTGGGATTTGCCATCGTGCACCAAATGCCCCACAGCCTCCGAGGCCTTCTTTGTTTGCTTCTTCTTTTTTCCTTTCTTGTTTTTAGCCTTCTTCTTTAGGTTTTTTAAAGTGGGGCCTTGGTCTTCATCAACAATGTCAGCCACGGCTGGTGGGCTGTCCGTTGGGGTCTTGTCCATAGCCATTGCGGCAGTCATGGCATTGTGCGGCGGCGCTGCATTAGCATTCGGCAAAGGCAGCGAGCCATGAGGCGTGCCATTGTGATCCGGCGCGGTATTGTCCAGCGGCGCGGCATTAGGAGTAGGGCGTGTAACATCACCATCAACCACTTTAGCAATTTTCCCTTGTCTTCTAGCATGTACCCCAACATCAGGTCTTTTGTCTTTGAAAGTGCACCCCTCAAAAGTGTGGCCGAAGGTATAGCATTCAAGGCAGAACTTCGGTTCGTTTTTCTATCAAGCATGAGCATTCCACCGAACTTCCATCATCAAAGTCGACCCCAACTTCCCGGACAATGTCCTTAGCAAAATTGATTTCGACGAGGACTCTAGCATAGGATCCCCTGTCTCCCGGATCCTTCGCTGTACAGAGGGTGGAAGACCCCCGTGCCCGCGGCTCTGTTTCCGGGCGTCAGGGCATTGGGCACTCCGGGGAGGGTGGCCGCCGAGGTGGCTGTATTTATCGTCGGGGGCGGTCCTCCGACCTGAGAATTGAAGGTTTCTCCCAGGTTGAGGCGGACAGTAGCCTCTCTAACGGTTCCGGCTGGGCGGGATCCGCTGTGCGACGCTGAGGCCGCCTGAAGCTGTTCGCGAAGATTTGCATTTTCCGCCGTGAGCTGAGTGATGTGGTCCATGTGAGTCTGGCTGCGGTCTTTCTGGCTCACCATGTCCTTCTGGAGAGCGGTTATCTTGGCTGCGAACTCACCCAGGATGTTACGCAAGTCCAAGACTTCTTCGGTGTTGCCGCCACGCGCGTCTCCTTCAGGGCGAACACCTCGGCTTCCTTCTATCCCTCCGTCGGTGGGAGAGGACGGTTGCGAACTCGTCATCTTCTTAAACGAAAACGGTCTTGCCTTGATCAAGAGAGCAGGTGAAACCGGCTAGGGCCCCACGGTGGGCGCCAAATTGTTTTGGTCAATTTCCGACCGGTGACAATCAAGAATGATTCTTTGGATTTTTGGGAGCAAACTAACCGATAAACACAATTTCGAGACCAAAGCGATTGTTTGTATTCAGAAATCTTTGAGTACAACTGGTGAATTTTCGTACAATTCCATGATCCCCCCTTTTTTAGCCTAAGCCTGATACTTAAACCCATAACCGGCCTCGACCTCCAGCTTCTCCGATCGTGGTTCCATTCCCGCACGTCCCGCATTCCACTTTCTAGGTAGTTACCATCGAGCTTCAACCGCCGGTATCGCTGTTTGGAGTGGAATTTTGGTGATCCGAATCCCGCATCTGGGCCTTGCGTTGATGGGCTAGATCGGCGAACGAGCTGGTGATTTCTGGGCCCAACAGGGACCATGGACAATCTTCGGACACTACGTAATTATTAAGGCGTGGACACCGAGCTTCAACCCGGAGACAGATGTCATCACCACATCACCGACATGGGTGAGAATCGCTAAGCTGCTCCTAGTCTACTATGAGGAAGAAGTCCTAATGAGAATCCCCGCCGACGTTGGAAGGCTTGTGAAGGTCGACACGAGAACCCTCTTCTTCAATAGATGCCGGTTCGCACGAGTCTGTGTCGAGGTGGATCTCACCATGCCTTTGAAAGGGACCATAACCATCAACTATTCCAGGTTCTTTCTCGAATACGAGGGGCTCCACCTAATATGCTTCAATTGCGGACATTATGGACACCTGGCCGCTAAGTGCCCATCAGCGCCACCACCTAATGGTGGGGAAGGAGAAGCAAACCCAAAGCAAACCGCCGATGGAACTGCGGGGCCGCCCCCGCCGCCGGCCGACTTGATCAGGACAGATGAACCGCACGGCGCCTTCCACGGTCCCTGGATGGGAGTACAGCGGAGGAAGAATTACGGGAAGAACAAACCCAAACCAGCAACGCAAGCTCCTCCGAACACCAGCACCGGCAACCGTTTCCAAATCCTCGAAAAAGCTGCTGCAGCCAACTGTCCAGCATTAAATGAGAGGAACGTTAATGGGGATAAGGACAAAAGGGATACGACAGAGAATGTTTCCCAGGCAGAAAAGGGGAAGGAAACGGCCCCGAGGTCTGAAGGAAGCTCAAATAAAGAGAAGAACTCTGAGAACGCTACAAGGGTTTTTGAGGTTGGACAGACTAGTGGAAGTCAACAGTCAGGAGCCAAAAAGAACAAAAGAAGAAGCAAAGGGAAGAAAGATAACCGCCAGTCAGTCCAAATCTCTCGTGATAACAATGGGCCGGTTAAAAGGCCTAGAGGTGAAGACGAGCCCATTACTTTCAACCCACATAAAGCCCATTCCGATCGGTCCCAAAATGAACCGCCAACTGTGAGCTTGTTGTCAACTGTGACCAAGTCCCAGGCCCAACCCATAATGGACCAAACCATGCGATGTGAAGAGCCCACTGAGGGAAGCCTCCTTGAAGAGACCAACAACACTCTCGCAACTCTGAGAACCCAGATCCAGGCAATCGATCAGGGCAACCTTCAAGCTACCGAGCATACCGAGCCAGACATGATGCTGGAAGATGGGGAGAACAGCGAGCCACCATCTGAGACGCACCTGCCCTAAATCGACCGCCTTGATCTCGTCCCTCGTTTATCCGCCATGAATTGTATTATATGGAACTGCCGTGGCGCCGAGAATGACGGCTTCCGACGAGCCGCCCGCTACCTTATCAAACATAATAAAATCGATTTGCTCGCGATCTTGGAACCGAAAATTTCGGGACCACGCGCCGATCAGGTTTGCAACAAGCTAAAATTCTCAAAAAGTGAGCGTGTTGAGGCCTCTGGTTTCAAAGGAGGAGTTTGGCTCTTTTGGAACGAGGATAAATTCAAAGTCCAGATTGTTGGCAAACATACCCGATTCATTCATGCACTAGTAAATAAAAATGGTAAGGTGTTCAATCTAATTATCGTTTACGCACCTCCGAATGAAACCGACAGGAAACGCTTTTGGAATGACCTGCAGGTGCTCACACATTCCCTCACAGGGGCAATCTTTTGCGGTGGAGACTTCAATTGCGTCCTTCATAGTCGGGAAAGTTTTGGGACCTCAGACTTGCTCTCCCCGGGCACCGACTCTTTCTTTGATTGGGTCAATGGAGCGGGACTCATCAACATGGGTTTCACGGGGGCTGACTATACCTGGTCTTTCGGAAAGACTCTGAGCACCTACAAAGCCCGACGACTTGATCGTGTCTTTGTGAACCCCGAGGCCCGCTTGGACTGGCCAAATGCAGCAATTCGCCACCTTCCGGCCTTTGGATCAGACCACACACCTCTTCTCCTCTCGTTTGAGACAACCAGCACCAACGACAAAACTAGACGCCCCTTTCGCTTCGAGGCGGCCTGGGCCACACATGATTCTTTCCATGATCTGGTCAAGAACCACTGGAACAACGATACAGACACACCCGCAACACTGAGTAATCTCAAGGAGGTCCTCCTCAAATGGAATCTCGAAGTGTTCGGAAACATACACACACGAAAACACAGAGTCCTAGCTCGTCTTGCGGGCGCCCAACGCAAACTCAGCCAAGGACCGAGTAATGCCCTCCTCGGGTTGGAACTCTCGCTCCAATCCGAGCTGAGCAAAATCCTTGAGCAAGAAGAGCTCCTTTGGTTTCAAAAATCAAGGGAAAATTGGCTACATTCGGGTGACCGCAACACGTCATTCTTCCACATGTCAACAATTATTAGAAGACGGCACAACCACATAGAAGCCTTGGTCAACAACAATGGGGAATGGGTCACGGATCCTGCTCAAGTAGAAGCTTTGGCAGTCGAATTCTTCAAAGAACTCTACGCTCCCCAACAACCTGCTAGCGACTCTATCACCAACCTAGGAGGGGCGTTCCCGCCGATCGAAAGCTCCCGATGGGAACCCCTTACATCGCCAATCTCCGAAGCTGAAATTTCTACTGCACTAAATCAAATGGGGAGCTTTAAAGCTCCTGGAAACGACGGCTTCCAACCACTATTCTTCCAAAAGTGTTGGGCAGAAGTTGGGCCCTCCACAAGTAACTTTGTCAGAAATTTCATTAGCAGCGGCAAACTTCCAACCGGGGTGAATGATACGCTCCTGGTTCTTCTCGCCAAGATTGCCAAACCGGAATGAGTCGCACACTTCAGACCGATAAGCTTGTGCAATGTGCTCTACAAACTGATCACCAAAATCCTTGTCAACCGAATGAGGCCGATCCTTGTCGACTTGATCAACCCAATGCAGGGAAGCTTCTTACCGGGGCGCCTCATCTCGGATAACATTGTGTTAGTCCAAGAAATTGTCCATTCAATGAGAAAGAAGCAGGGAAGAAAAGGCTGGGTGCTCCTGAAAATCGACTTGGAAAAGGCGTACGACCGTCTCTGCTGGGATTTCATCTTGGACTTGCTCAAAATTGCGGGGTTCCCGGCCCATTGGTGTGCGTGGATTGAGGAGTGCATTAGCACCACATCAATGAGACTACTTTGGAATGGTGAGTTGACGGAGGCCTTTGCACCCACGAGAGGAATCCGACAAGGCGATCCGATCTCGCCTTACCTCTTCATTATTTCCATGGAGCGGCTTAGCCATATGATCCAGGCCGCGGTTGCTACCGGTGATTGGAAACTGGCACGGATCTCCAGAAACGGCCCTGGCATCTCCCACATGTTTTTTGCCGACGATGTGGTGCTTGTTGCTGAAGCATCCGTGGAACAGATGAGGAAAATCAAAGGGATACTAGACGTCCTTTGTGCTTACTCTGGCCAAAAAATCAATCCCGCTAAATCCAAGCTCTTCGTCTCCAAAAATGTTGGCCCGGATATGATCGAGAGCCTAGGCCACGCTTGTGACTTTGAGGTCACCACGGACCCCGGGAGCTACCTCGGGATGCCAATCCTCCACAAGAAGGTCTCCAAAGACACTTTTAGACCCCTGGTGGAAATTATCGAACATCACCTCGCTGCTTGGAAAGGCAAGTTCCTAAACTTCGCCGGACGAGTCACCCTCGCCAAGTCTGTTCTCGCCTCCATCCCCGTGTATGCCATGTCAACGGTGGTGCTCCCTAAGGACACGTGTGACCGAATCGACCAAACTATCCGCAACTTCATTTGGAATAATGACAGCGATAGGAAGCGTATCCATCTCGCAAATTGGGCAGACATGTGTAGGCCCAAAACAGAGGGCGGATTAGGCATCAGATCTATGAGAGCCCTAAATATGGCGGTTATCGGCAAGCTAAGTTGGCGCTTTATCCAAGATGAAAACGGCTTGTGGTGCAAAACGCTTCGGGCCAAATACATTAGGAGCTCCGGTATTACGCCCGGTGGCCCCTCTTATGGATGGCAGAGCATCGTCAAGGGCATCAAAGGAGTGGTCACAACGGGGTGCAAATGGCTCGTAGGCAATGGCCGGTCCATCTACTTTTGGACCGATACTTGGCTCGACGATAACCCCCTCATTAGTGTGGCTGTTGGTGTAGTTGGAAGCGAAGATATCCGGAAAAGGGTGTGCGACTACTGGCTCCCTAATAATGGCTGGGATTGGAACGCTATCGCCGGCCACCTACCCAACACCCTTCTCCTCCGTCTCGCAGCCATTGCAATTGATGACAACGTGGAGAAGGAGGACCACTTAAGCTGGAAAGCCGATCCATCAGGAGATTATTCGGTCTCCTCTGCTTATAACCTCATTATCGGCGGGTACTCGGCTATAGGGAATGACAGCGCCGTCTATAAGGCCATTTGGAGACTCAAAGCTCAAGAGAGAATTAGAACTTTTGCGTGGCTAGCGATCCGCGGTGGAGTTCTCACTAATTGCGAGCGGAAAAGACGGCATCTCACACCCATCGATACATGCTCTGTCTGCAAAAACCAACCGGAAACTCTTGAGCATCTCTTTAGGGACTGCCCAAGAATTCTGGATTTATGAAGATCAACCCCCATCCCTAGTGAAATTACTGACTTCTTTACTCTCCCTTTTGCAGGATGGATTCGATCCAACGTGCTGTCCAAACACCGCAACCAGGACGACGTGGAATGGTCGGCTATATTCGTCACTACAGTTTGGTGGATATAGAGATGGAGGAACGAAACTATCTTTGGGAACGCCAGTAGCATCCACAAGCCGGTGGAGTTCGTCCTTGCTCGAGCCAAGGAGTACAAGTTAGCTTGGGAGAAAAGAAGCACCAACACCACCAAAAACCACAAAGTTAAGTGTTTGATAGCATAGGAGAGACCCCCCCCCCCCCGGGCTGGATCAAAATGAACTCGGACGGCTCAGTGGACCCGGAGGGACAAGCCGCGGCGGGAGGAGTTCTCAGGGACTCGGACGGGAGATGGTTAGGCGGATTTTTCCACCACATCGGATCTTGTACAGTTCCAATGACGAAACTTTGGGGAATTCTCGACGGTCTTAGTATAGCTTGGGAAAAAGGCTACAAGAATGTGCTCATTGAATCGGATTCTCTTTTGGTTGTCGAGCTCCTTCGGAAAACGCTTAGGCCGTCACACCCTCTATTCAGCCTGGTCTGAAGATGCCAAGGCTTCCTCACTCGGAATTGGAACGTCCGGGTCAATCACGTCTTTAGGGAAGCGAACATGGTCGCCGACTCCCTTGCCACACTTGCCTCATCGTTCCCTCTTGACCCGCATCCACTGCAGCACCCGCCTGTGGGTACTGCTAATTTGTTGTTAGACGACGTCGGGGGCAGGGCGCTCCCCCAGCTCATTGCTTGTTAGCTTCTATGTTCTGTTTTTATTGAACAAGTTGCGGCCTGTTCCTGATAAAAAAAAGAAGCAATTTCTTATTTTTTATGTTTTTTTTGGAAATCCTGGTTAATGTCCACGCGTTTAATGGTACTTCAAGGTAGACATGTGTCGATTCCGAAACTGGCGGTTTCACGATTATGTAGCCATGGAATCGGGATTGGAATAGGATAACTCCCGATTTCTTGGTTCGGTTTCCGGTTCCTGTTCTACTGCGGCTCGGAACCGTGGATTCTCTGATTCTAGGGAACGTGGAACCGGAACAGGCCAACCTTTGGTTCCACAAGCTCCTGTTCAGTTTCAAATCTGCCGCTTTTTTCGGTTCGGTTCCACGGTTTCAGTGAAACCGAACCCATGACTACTTCAAGGAATCAAGACTAAAATGTTAGAGAGACATTATAGCAAGTCTTAATTTATTGTTTGATTAATTGATTCTATTAAATTTCGGAATTTACAGATTACATCATATCCTAAAAATTGAAAGATATTTCAAATAACGGTTTTTCTATTCTATTCGTACGGCATATGACAATAATCCAGATTTAGAAACTAATCCTATTTTTTTTTAAATAAAAAAATTTAAATACAATTTTTTTTTATAAAATTGGATTTTTAACTCACCTAGAGGAGAAAAATCGTTCCAATAAACCCAAATAAAAACAAGGTCAAAGAAAAACGAAAGGCAAACAGAAGCACGTAATAGGAAAAAAACCTAGTGAAATATAAAATATAACAACGGTAATTCGAAGAATCGAAAAAAATGCAAAAAAAATGCACTCAAGACAACAACACCCCAAAACAAAAACTGCTATCAAAGTGCCTTCGAGTATGTAGTGAAACAATTAAGCCTCCAAAAATAATATCCAAAAATCTCCGGTTCGATTCTCATGGATAACATCCTTCATCAAAAAGCCCTTCACCAAAAAAAAAACTGCTACCAAAGTACCAAACTCTCCTTATAATATGAACCCTACAACCCTCCCTCCTACCTACCTAGCTACTACCCTTCCTCTATTCGAATTTTGTCCCACCCAAGACCAGATTGTACGATCCTACGATCCGGATTTTACAAAACGACTCGAATCGTGTGTAATGAATCATAACAAGTAGGATTGTGGTAGGATCGTACATGATTTTAGTAGGATCGTATATAAGATCCTACTAAATCACACAAATTAAGTTACAAACCATCATTTTGGATATTTTTGGCCACTTTGGATACTAACTCATTAACGTAATATATTAAATTATTCATAAATGACTCATTATTTACTTAAAATTTACATAAAAAGTCAAAAACATGAAAATTGCATTCTTTCTATCACTTCTTAAAAGAAATGTATCAGAGTATTAAAAAGAATTCATCTTACATATGGATT
Source organism: Fallopia convolvulus (assembly GCA_964016875.1). NCBI lineage: Eukaryota > Viridiplantae > Streptophyta > Magnoliopsida > Caryophyllales > Polygonaceae > Fallopia > Fallopia convolvulus. Next base: position 54,488,700 of record OZ024721.1, read on the forward strand.
TGTTGCCTTTGGGGTATTTAATGAATAATTAATGTACATGTTTTTTAATGATTAATTTTCATATTTGAGTGATATATAACATATTAATATTAGTTATTTCATTATTTTATTAATGTGGTAGGATCTTATGATCGTAATGATCCGATCCTACTACCCTTTACGATCCGATCTAAGAATCCCGATCCTGACAATATTGGTGTGAGGTCTTATCTAATAACCTTCGTTCAACTCTTTTATGGACGCTCTCTTTCTCGACGAAAAATTCTGGGTCAAACTCTCTCACACTTACGCATTGGAGCGCTCTACTGCCTCCGTTGCACACTTGCACATTCCCGAACCACCAGAGCAACAAACAGTATATATAACACACCTATTTACGTACATATCCAAACTATGATTGATTAGTTTCTAATTTAAAACACACTACATTTCCAAATTAAAAACATCAGTACTTGTCCAAAACTAACATATACACATATCGATCACAAGAAGCTCCTAGCTTGTTATATATGTATGTTGCATTCTATCCATTGCAATTAAACCCAAGAAAAACCATACATGCATACACATATGACATATCAACTAGATCGGTCATCTTCATACAAGGGGAGCTCTAACCGCAAACTCTACCACTGAGCTAAGATCATCCCAATCTCCATGATACGCACTAAGGAACTGGCCACCTTGAACATCAACTACTGAGCTTGTTGGATTCAAAGGGCTCAACTCCGGTGCACTCGCATGATCATGAGTCATTGGTATTTGTCTTGCAAGGTTGGTGTTCTTGACTAGCTCAGTTTTAGTCTCGTAGAAGTTTTGTTGCTGTTGTTGTTGTTGAATTGTTGCGTTCGCAAAGCTGATATAGCGTTCTCGGTTGGTGATGGATTCAGCACTGGATGTTTTTGTAGTGTTGGAGGCGGACATCGTAGCCGATCTCTTGGCTGAGATTTCTCTCCAGTCTGGGGTGTACTTCCGGCCTCTCCTTAATATTCGGCATAGAGTCCATACTTCCTGAATTATATATGCAACAATTCAAAATTAAGAAACCAAATTGAGTAGCTAGCACACTTATGACTTAACTCAGTCTTATAACTATGATTTTGTGTAAGCTAAAATACATATATATGTTGGAATTAAATTTGGATTGAAATGTGACTACTAAGGATAAGGCCGGGTACGTGGGCTTTAATAGAGTGCTGCTACCTTAGGATATATAAATATTGTTCACTAGCACTAAATTACAAGTCTTCTTAATGCATCTGAATCGAATAGAATTAAATAATAATTTGTTTTCGAAACAAGAAATGGAGTGATATGTTGCATGGCTTTCGTTCACTAATTTTCCAACTCACAATACATATCGATCGGCCAGGGTTCACTTTGATGACTAGTTAAAACGGCACACTTATTATCAGCTAGAATTAATGAATAATTGATCAAGTTTATCTTAATGGCCTCAATTCTTGTACATATTTTCAGGACATTACATTTCAAACATGTTATGGTTTTCAAACTAATTCACATTACTTTTCACATTTTGGTCTAGAGCTCTAGATGACTTAAAATCAACAATTACTGCAAAGAGGGCCTAGAATAAATTTTACTTTTCACATTTTGATCGATCTAGATGACTCATTCAACATTTTCTTTGGACCATATAAATATTATATAGTATGCTCTAAGTTAAGTGTATTTAATTATCCAAATGAAAATACGTACATAAAGAGATTTCTTGTAAAGAACAATCGCACCAAAAATCGTTTTTGTTCCGATATTTGTATCTTTTGTTTTACATCTTAATATAGGAACCTAACTTAATTATAGAGACATAACTAAACCATTTGTACATATATATAACATTGATCGATCATGAGAATAAATACTTACAGCTTCTTGGAGAGCAGTATCTCTAGAAGGGTTGGATCCTGCAGCAGAAGAGTGTTGCTGTTGTTGTTGTTGTGGTTGGTCAGTTGGAAGGCGAAACTCGTGCATCATCCACTCCGTCTTAGAGCCCTTGCCTGCGTTCCCTCGATAGTAAACAAGCGACTTCTTGAGGCCAATACACCGGTGGCCTTCTCCTCCGTTGGAGTAGATGGGTTTGTCGATTCCGGTGGCCTTCCAGAAGCCAGAGCCAGTCACCCTGTTGGGTCTAACGCTGTTCCTGTATTTCCTCTCTCTTTTGCAGTAGAAATACCACTCCTTGTCTCCTATACTGCTTGCTTCTGCACATACATATAATAAATTCTAATTAATTAATTTGTTTCATGCAATCCTTGTATGCTTATACTAGCACCATAACTTCACTCCTGTTACATATGCAAAAATCAAACATGAAATAGTTCTTGAAGTATATACATACATATATATATATGTATGCCTATACAAGAGGTATATATATTACATATATAAGTGGTCTAGCTAGCTAGCTAACTAATTAAAAAGCCGTTACACATACACAATATCTAGAAACCCTAGTTTTCCCCCCAATTATTTCAGTTTTTTTAAACAAATCTAAAAAGTTAGTACTCAAACTTATAGCGGAACCAAGATTTCAAATTAAATTGATTTCAGTACCGCTAGCCTTCACAAGCTAGCCGTACAATTTGAAAAGTTTCACCAAAGGAACAACATATATACGTACATAATATACCAGAAATGCCAAAAATCTTACAATAAAGTACCATATGTAATCATGAACGAGAATAGAATATAAAATAGAATATGCATACTTGCAAGTTCCCAAGGGTCGTGCTTGTAGATATCAATCTGCTTTATAATCTCAATACTGATGGGTCTCTTCTCAACCTTCCTCTTGAGATAAAAGGAGACCAGCTCTTCATCCGTCGGATGAAACCGAAACCCGGGTAATCGGTTCTCTGGTTCTTCATCGACCACGACTTCTTCTTTGTTATCATCTTGGCAAGAGCTCATCATCTTCAAATCCTCCATCTTCACCTCTTAATTAGATATACAGAAAGATCGATGATGGATGGATATGTAGCAGTTTTGTGTGGTTGCAAGGGCGTGTTTGAATTGGTTGTGTTTGGAGATTGAATACACTTGCAAGATTAGTATTATAGCAAAAAATATAATGATTACAGGTATGGAAAAGATCAAGAATTGGATGCTATAGTCAAAGTCATGTGTGTTGACTGTTGTGGCTACAAGTTATATAACTGCATGATTTTGGAGAAGTCTTCAAGTCTATGGCCTTGACCTTTTTATCCCCTTTTGAAAAAAAAAATAATTGTGGGTTTGTATGAAAAAAACAAGTTTCCTTTTATGAAAAGTTTTGGGGTAAAGTGTTCCAATTTCTTTTTTTCTTTTTTTTTTTTTGTCCTTGCCACCCTAGTTCAGCGGAGAGCTTTGCTCCATCAAACGCTTACGTCTGGAGTTCGAGTCTCGCGAGGGCCCCTTTATTTTTGGGTGGGATCTGCTCTCCCAACAAGTTCATTTCTCCTCCACTGAGAATCGAACACTCGACCTCAACGAAGGGAAGCGTAGCCCCTCCCACTACGCTACATGCTTGTTGGTAAAGTGTTCCAATTTCTTTCTAAACGTAATTATTTCATTATAGTCGTCCAAAATTCATGTTTTCTAACTTTATTTCTCAATATACTTTATTATATGAATTGGTTGAGATACTTTTTTTTTATTGTTTTATGAATAAATAAAATTATTTTTAATTCAATTTAAATTCGAATCAACAAAGTATGGAACAGTGAAGTATGTTGGAGAGTAGAGAATCAGGAAGTAGAGAATGTCAATTGTTTTTACCCTAGAGCCAAAGATGATATATTAATTAGGCTCCTTTGGGGGGAATGCTTGTCTTTGGCTTCCTTTCGGCTTTTGTGGAATGGCGAGGCTTCTGATAATTTCCTACCAGTCCGGTGTATTAAATAAGGGGATCTCCTTTTTTTGTTTGTTCTTTGTATTGACCGGCTAAGTCAAATGATTTGTCAATCTGTTAATGTTGGACATTGGAAACCGGCCTATTTGGATTTCTCGAGGTTGACCAGTCTTGTTTCACATTCTCTTTGCTGATGACATTGTGTTGTTTGCAGAAGCTTTTGCTGAACAAATTCGGTTTATTAAGAAGTGTCTAGATAATTTTTACAGGGAGTCAGGGTGTAAAGTTAGTTCTTCCAAGTCTAAACTGTTTATTTCCCCTAATGTTTGACCTATTGTTGTTGAAGCTTTGAAAAGAGAGTGGATTCATGGTTACAGATGATTTAGGCCATTATTGGGAATGCTTTATGTTTCATCAATAGGTTGTTGCTAAAACCTTCTAGCCTCTTATTGGGAAGATCTCTGCTAGGCTTAAAGGTTGGCAAGGTCGTTTTTTTTCATGGCAAGGCTGTTTACTTTGGCAAAAACGATCATATCTTCTATCTAATTTGTTTATTCTATGGCCATGATAATGTTGTATAAGGTTGTTTGTTTTAAGATTGATCAAATGACTAGCTCGTTTATATGGGGTGGTACCGAGGAGACTCGTAGGATCCATCTGGTTAGTTGGACTGATGTTTGTAAGCCCAAGATTTGTGGTGGTTTAGGCTTCATAACTATGTATGAGTTGAATGCGGCACTTGTCGGAAAGCTTGGTTGGAGGTTCTTAATGGAAAACAACAAGCATTGGGTTGATGTTGTGAGAACTAATTATGTCATCATTCCTAGTTCTCGTTGGGTGATTGGGAACGGTCAATCGATGCGTTTTTGGTCTGATAAGTGAGTGGGTGATATTCGGCTTATTGATGTCGGTTTGGGGTCAATTCTGAGTAGTGCTCTCCAATAGTCGGTTAACGAGTATTGGACCCCTTCCGCGAGTAGGAATTGGGAAGTTGTGAATAGTCTCTTGCCGAATAAGGTGATGTTGCAGCTTGCCTCTACGACCGTGTTGGAGGATGTGGTTGCTATTGATGTGTTGAGTTGGTTTCCCTTTATTTGTGGGAATTACTCCGTCTCTACAGCCTATGATTTGATTCAGAAGGACCGAGATGAATGTTGCATTGATCGTGTCATGTATAAGAGGGTTTGAAGCCTTGACATTACTGAGTGTGCTAATACTTTTCTTTGGCTTACAATGCATGGCATTATCCTTACTAATAAAGAATGGGTTAGGCATCATTTTTCCAATAATGCCCTTTTTTCGATATGCTCAATCGAGGAGTCATTGATCCGCCTTTCGCGTGAATGTTACATCACAAAATATTTTTGTGAAGATCTCCACCTTCCTCTTGTCAGAGAAGTTTTTTCGATACTTGATTTTTCATTTTGGTCACGGGCTAATGTTTCTTGTAATAAAAAACATATCGAAGGGGTGGAATGGGCGAGTGTTTTTGCAACTTTTATTTGGTGGCTTTAGAAGTGGTGTAAAACTAGTGTGTTTCGACAAGGCCCTTTTACAAGTAATATGGTGGTGTTCTTCGACAACAGGTGTCCGATTATGCTTTAGTTGTGGGAAGGCTTTAGTCATTATTGAGGCAAGAGAAAGAGTAAAGCGTTTCATTTCTTGGAAGAGACCGGATCCTGGATGGGTGAAGTTAAATACGAATGGTTTCGTTCATAAGGGAGGCCCGACCTTGCAGTTGTTGGTGGCATCATATGTGACAACGATGGACAACGACATGTTGTTTTTGTACATCATATTGGTCTATGTACAGTTCCAATGGCGGAGCTATGGGATGTCCTAACTACATGGTTTGCGTGTTGCTTGGAATAAGGGTTTCAGGAGGGTTTTCTTAGAAATAGATTCACAATTGTTGGTTCTATTATTGAGTAGACACATGGATCGTTACCATCCTCTTTTCATCCTGGTTTCATAGTGTCAAAGTTAGAAGGAATTGAAATATTCAATTTTGTCATATTTACCGCGAAGCAAATGTTGTTGCGGATTTCTTAGCTTCTTATGCTTTTTTGTTTAGTTTAGGATTTTATATTTTGTTTGACCCACCTGAGGATGTTATTCCAATTTTAGCTAATGATGTTAGGGGTAGAGCTGATGTAAGAAACGAAATGTCACAATATTTCCCCATATAATTACTCCTTAGCCTATTTTTTTTTATATTAATAAAAATCTTCATGATTTTTTCGGTTACAAACCTTTTTAATTGGACGAAGAGTGTTGTCTTTCGTTCTTTAACCAAAACTATTAATTAGATTGCTTAGGGATTTTAATTACATTCGTAAAGAATTGTAAATAGAAGTCACCAAATCGAATTTTTAGATCACTTATATAAATAGATCGACGACATATACTTAATTGATTGGTGTACGTGTTCATCCAAATATAGGAATGGATATTATTTGTGGGTGACCGACTCATTTGTTTCACCCGATTTAAAAATATAAGTGAAAAACCATAGAAAAGTGGGTGATGAGTAGATCGGGTGATGGGTTAAACGAGTGATGGGTCGAATATGGGTGAGATTTTACACATGATTCACCAACCCACCCGTTTACCACCCGCCTAATTTTACCTAATATACATCAATTTACTAATATCTCCAATAAACCTAACATTATCGCCTCCAATTTCTACTACTTATCTAGTTATCTGCCATGTCCGTTTTCAATCTTCAACTTTCTCCTAACTTCCTCGATAACGTTGTCACTTCCACTCCTTCGACCGTCTTTTTTGAGTCTCCACTATCATCTTCTCAACATCACAACCAACAACTCTCCTTCACTACATTGCTATTCTTCTTCACTCTGATTGCCTCCCCTTGTTAGCATTACCACAATCAATGCTTTTTTTTATTAACTCTAGAATCGTATAAAAAAATATTATTATAATTTAAGAATTCATGGGTGGCGGGTCACCTGACTCACCTACGGGTGATGAGTGGGTCGGATATGGGTGAAAGGTTTCACGACTGATGGGTACATAGGTCGGGTAAGCCATTTTTATTCGCGTGTCGAGTGGTGGAAGGGCTCCACCCATTTTTTTTGATAAGGAAAGAGATTAAGGTGGCCACTAACAAAATAGTGGTCGTTCTAGGGCATCCCGGCGGATGAGGGTAAGTAAACCCGAGTCAACTGCAAGTGGGATAGAGGAGACACGCGTACGTCTGAAAGATCCAGAGTTGAAGTCTGCCACAGAATTGAACTCCCAAAAGACATGAGAGATACTCCAATCCTAGAACAAGACAAGAAAACAGTGGATGTCTGAACGCAACAACTCAATCTCCCACCGGGCAAGCAAGCAGGGGAAGGGCTCCACCCATTGATTAATATATGCATAACCCGATCTATGAACACTCGTATCCAAATAGTTGTATGATGAATGGCGTATAGTTGTATGATGAATTGCGCAAGTCTTTTTACTGTAGTGATCCGTTGGATTTGGTAATCTAGCTAGACTTATTACACATTGGTCAATATATGCATAATTAGTAGGCGCACGCCAAGACTTTGAAAACCCAAAACTGACCTTGACAAGAATGTTGACAATGTGTATATTAATTTAAAGAGAAAATTGCACTAAACCACCCGTTAAATAGGCGAATTTACACTTAATCACCCGCTATACACGAATTTGTTTTAAACCACCCAAAACTTCGATTCCGTTAACAAATAGCCACCCACGAGCCTTTTCCGTCAAAAAATCCATTAAATCCTACCATTTGACACTTTTACCCTCAATTGTTCATCCCTTTTCTTCTTCTTCTTCCGTCTCGCTCGACCTGGCGACCTAGAACCACGCTCGCCGACAACACACATCCAGATTGGTCCGGTGAGGGAGGCGGCGGCAGCGGAGCGGTTGTTTAGGGTTCCGGTGTGGAGGAGCGATCTGCTCCCAGATGAGGTAGAGGATGGGCTCGTTGGTGGCGATTAGGGAGAGTCCGAGGTAGTCAACGTCGTTGGCGGGAGCGGAGACGCGGAGGAGCCATGTCGACAGCATCCTCTCCTCTGACCCGAAGCTCTCCCGCCTCTCGGGCCACCTCTCCTCCCTCAAGTCCCTCATCGACAGCCCCCGCCCCGGCGGCCGCAGCCTCTGCTCCTTCCTCCGCCTCCGCGCCTCCACCCACAAGCTAGCCCGCGTCGCCGGCGGCATCGAGTCCGAGATCCAGGCCTGGATCGACCGAGAGAGCCTCCACAATCTCGTCAAAGCCCTCGCCGAGGGGGAGGCGGAAGAGGAGGTCGGGTTGCTACATTTGCTCGCCTAGTTCGAGACCCGCATCTCCCAGGGCTTCAATCGCCAGCTCCAGAACCTAGTGCTCAAATCCAAGGTGTTCGGCGACCTCCAGAACCCGTGTGGTTGGCGAGCGAGGTTAGAGGCCAGACAAGACGGAAGAAGAAGAAGAAGAAAGGATGAACAGTTGAGGGTAAAAGTGTCAAACGGTAGGATTTAACGGATTTTTTGACGGAAAAGGCTCGTGGGTGGCTATTTGTTAACGGAATCGAAGTTTTGGGTGGTCTAAAACAAATTCGTGTATAACGGGTGGTTAAATGTAAATTCGCCTATTTAACGGGTGGTTTAGTGCAATTTTCTCTAATTTAATTATTACTGTACCTAGCTATGAGAAAACCCTAACTTTGTTTAATTATTTTTAATTTTATGCATGCATGGGATCGATTTCTCCTTGTGGTATATGTGTGATGATGTGTCAATGTCATATATGCATGTAAATTAATATATAGCCGTATATATAGTGAGCGTAGAATATGCTTACAAGGTTAATTAGTAAACCTTTTTTTTTTGTCAAAAGGGGGCAAAGCCCAAAATACTCTTTATTAGCTTAAAACGGGAGCAACAAAAGTGTCATAAATGTTTAACAAAGCAGAAATACAATCTGGAGGATTGGTAAAACTAGCAAAAGGAACATCAGTAGCGATTGCATAATTGGCCAGCTTATCTGCAACTTCATTCAAGTGCCTGGGACAGTGCTGAATTCGGACATTCCAAGCATTATTGCTGATTAAAAGGCGGCATTGCTCAATCAAATGGAAGTCCGGATGATTGAGTAAACCTTGTTAATATATAGGCCGTATATAGTGTTGTTATTGTTAGTCAAGAATTGCATAAAACTAAGAGGGAGGAAAAACAATAGGGATACTAGGAGATGGCTTGTAAGAATTGGTATGAGATAACTTTGTAATATTTATGAATGTAAAAACCTTGTTAGTTTAGCTAACAAAAAGATAACATCGCCATAATTTGTGATCATGCATATATAATTAAAAATTAATAGCCCATGTCTTCATATAAAACTATATATTTACTTAGAGGAACTTTATTTTATAAATGCACGAATTAAGAATTTTATTATTTGAAAATACAAGAAGTGAATCTTATATCATATCATAATGTGTAATTTTTGTGATTTGATGAATTTTATCATAATAAGTGTAATATTTAAAGTATTTTTTGATTTGATAAAAAAAAAGATAAATTTTTTTAATAAACCAAACATAGACTTTAATGCGTGAACTAAGTTTTCATCCTTAAATTGATTGATTTTGTATTCCGCTTCATGTCATAACTCATATTAGATTTGACTATATATTATTCTTGCAATCTTTGAAAAGTATGAATGTTAGCTAGGTTGATCTTTCTCGTTCATCCATTCAAAGTTCAAACGGAGCTCAAAACTCAAAGAGGACAAAACACCCGAAATCTAGCATTTACAGTACTTTATTGTCCTAGACTTTCCTTATATCTAAAATATTCTAGTCAATGGAAATTTTTTGTATGATATATTGAGTGGACAATTAAAACGATACTCAAGTAAAAATTATATGTCATAAAAAAAAGACATGATTGAGATTTAACGAAGCACGCTCGGGTAAACTAAACTGCTATTGTAAAAAGTGCGAGGAAAACATAGACGTTGGATTAAAAAAGTGGACGATATGATTGAGATTTAACGAAGCAGGTTCGGTAGAAAAGAATGAAAAAATCAAAAAAAAAAAGAAAAGAATGAAAAAATCAAAAAAAAAAAGAAAAGAATGAAAAAATCAAGCGGTGGCAACAGGGTAAATACATTAAATTTCAGGTTCAAAAGACGAAAACCCTTTGATCTAAATCTTTCTCAAAGCACCAAAAACTCACGATCTCCAAACGGCGCTCCGCTTCTTACTACCTAAGCCACTTTCTCCCCTCAAAATCCCAAATCACCACCTATCGAACTCGATCGATTACGCTAGATTTCGCCCAATATTGTCATCCTCTACTCTAAGATCTCACTCTAATCGGTTTTAAATCAACAATGGTGAAGGGAATAGAAAATGGTATACTTGTATTTTACTTTTTCTAGGTTCATAAATTTTGTTCCATGCTTTTTTGTTTATAACAATTGTTCTTTTGGTTCATGTTTGAATAACATTAGGTTCATCAAAGTTCATCTTATGGTTCACGTCTTTTAGTTCATGTTAGTTATTATTTTCTTTCATGATTTTTGGCTTCATGGTACTTTTTCTTTCGGTTCATGTTTTTGTAAGCTAGGTTCATAATAATTCTTACGGTTCATGATTTTTAGTTCTTAGTAGTTTATCTTATAGTTCATGTCATTTGGTAGCCTATTAGTTCAAATGGTAGAGCAATGTGCTTATGCACATAGATGTGGGTTCAAATCTCACATAGGCTAACTCTTCGTACGGTTTATGTCTTTTGGTTCATGATAGTTCTTTTTTTATTCATGTTTTTATATGCTTAGGTTCATGATAGTTTATCTTATAACTCATGTCTTTCAAATCGTATCCTATTTGTTATTTTGATTCACATCTTTTGGTTCATTATATTTGTTCATTCGATTCATGTTTTTATAAACACAGGTTCATAATATATAATCTCATAGTCCATAACTTTTAGTTCATAAAAGTTGGTCTATTGGTTCATGTTCTTACATGTTTAGGTTCATAACAATTGTCAATAAGGTTTATTTAATTTAATTCATAATACTTGTTAATTTGTGTCAGGTATTCATATATGGTATTCTGTTGCTTCATGTATTTATATAGTTAAGTTCATAACAATTGTCAATAAAGTTCATGAAATATAATTCATAATACTTGTTATTTTTGTCACATAATCTAGTACATACATCGTATTTTGTGGGTTCATGTCTTTATACGATTAGGTTCATAACAATTATCAATAAGGTTCATGGAATTTAATTCACAATACTTCATACGTGTGTCATGTATTCTTGTTCATAAATGGTAGTATGAGTTTAAAATTTGGTATGCTAGGTTCATAATTTATGACACAATTGGTAAAAAAAAAGCTCTAAGCTCTAAGTTGATTATTTAGGCATTTTGTCGAACACGTGGTGGGTGATTAGAAGAGCATTGACCACACTAGTACAGAACAAAGTTCTCTCAAGGGTTTTCTTACATTACTCTAGGGGGTTATTGAACCCCCCCTTATATGTGTGGCCAAGAAATATCTCTCGGGGGTTTAATAAAAGTCCCGAGAGATATACAAATGCTCAGGGTTTTTTTTTAAAACTCCCGAGAGATATTTCTTGGGGATTTTCATAAAAAATCCCGAGAAATATGTCTAATGAGTTTTATCAAAAAAATCCCAGAAAAACACTTCTCTGGGTTTATAAAAAAAACTATGAGAAATCATTTTCATTTTTTTAAATAGCGATCAAATCAGTACCTATCTACTATAATTAAAGATTCACCAAAAAAAGATGAATTAATGTACTAATCTTGTATCAATTTAAATAACTATCTATATATTGTCAATAAAACACAAGAATCTATTGTTTTACAACTGAAATTCCAATTTCCAAATACTATATTCCAAATTCTAAATTCTAAAGTCAAATAAAACACGAGTCTGTACTCAAATTCTAAAAACCAAATTCTAAAATGCAAGTGGAAGACATAAGAAGGATCTCCTAGAATAATATGCCCATGATTTGCATGTGGAAGGTTGCAGTTCTCCAAGACCAGTACAACAAAGCCAAAAGGAACATCTATCTGCAGGCGACAATTTTTAAAGTTATATTAGTTTACTACAATATAATGGAGCAAGGAAATTTTCTTTTTCGAAATATTATAAGCTATATGCTATCAGTTGATCATCAACAATACACATCAACTTGGATTAGTGATATGATTGGACTCGCAAACCATCATTTAAGATGTCTATTTTGTACCAGGCCATTAGCCTTTGTTTTTAATTAAAAACTTGAAATTGTAAAGCAAAACATACATAATCTTCATAGGTTTGATTAAAAGCAACACAAATCAGTTTAAAAACACATAAAAACATGTAAATCGAAGTACTAAGCTCTCAAATTTGAAAAACCCCAAATGTAAACTCGAAACCATACAAAACAGATTTATACCAGAATCCATAAAGAGAGAACACGAATTTGGGTCCAGTTCAACCAAAAAAAAAAGAAAACCAAATTGAAAGAAACAATGGGCAACAAATTTGGAGAAGAATCAATCGAAAAACGTGGCTTAATTCTCCACGTTCAATAGGACGAAGATGACTCTGTAGGTTGTCTTCTATTTCAATGGACAAAATACCAAAATACCCCTCCGTTTAAAAATAACTTTAAAACGTGTATTAATCGTGCCCGTAGATTATAATGATCAAACGGATAGGATTTGCTCACAAATTTTATTGTAACATGTTAATCCATCTGATCGTGAATTTAATACCCGGATGCCGATGGGTTAGAAAAATATCGGAATAGTCCTAGCTAATTATGAAGTATTACTATTAATTAATACTTAGCCAGTTGATTGCATTTACTGTACATCGATGATCGACCTACGTAGTATGGGTGTCCAAACCCGGTTAACCGAGATTTCGGTTAAACATAATTTCGGTTAGTTAAAATCATGAACTGAAATCGAACCATGAATCCCGGTTAACCGTAGTTCGGTTAACCAATTTTTCGGTTCAGTTTTTCTCGGTTAACCGATAACCGTTTGTGTAATTTTACCTTAAATAATTAAGACTAAAATAATAAAAAATAAAAAAAAATTGAATAAAAAAAGTGATCAAGCAAGACTTTTATTTTAAATATGTACTTATATCATATTGTTTTGGATATTATAAACAAATATCGAGAGTATATATTATATTGTGTGAAATTAAACATTGTTTGTATTAATTTTTATCCCATCAAATTTAATAAGCGACTCTTATATCAATAGAAGTGGAAAAATAGTGTGTAAATTGTTAAAATTGAAGAAGGAAAGACTCAAACTACATTAACACCTTGAAGATCATAGAGTTTAACCACTAAATAAATCAAAGATAACTAATATTTGAATAAAATATTAATATATTTTCGGTTTTTCAGTTAACCGCTAAATGTAAAGTCGTTAACCGAAACCGAACCGATAAACCAAAAATCTTTTCGGTTCGGTTAACCAAACCGAAATTTCAAAAAAAGTCGGTTTGGTTAACCTAAAAAATAATCGGTTTTTCCGTTTTCCAGTTTGGTTTTTCAGTTTCAGTTTTTTATGTACACCCCTACTACGTAGAGATAATAAGATGATGGATCATCCATATATGACAAGATTATATTAATTACCTTCTAACTCTTTCTTAAGCTAATAATAATTCAGTTTTTCTTATACCTAGTGTCAATCTAAAATTTAGCTTTCAATACTAAGATTTAGCTTAAAACACAAATACATAAATAAAGAGTCGAATTTTTCTAACATATGTCCTTAGGGCATAGCAGGTTAAGAACCTCTATTTAGGAATATTTAAGTATATTTTGATTATTTAACATTTTTTAAATTATTTACTAAGTGTTTATGTCTAAGGCAATGGAATAGAGAATAAACACAAGTATAAGGACAAAAATAAAGGGACACAGTTCCTTATAGTTGTGTTGATAAACCTCTACCTCCGCTGGAGAATTTTGAATGACTTTCTTCTTTTATTGATTTTTCCCTTAGCTATTGTTGGGATTTTGGAGCCTAATTCGGAATTAAGCGAAAAAGGAGACGAAAGCGGAGCGAGAGGTCGAACCGCGACTGCAGCCAGGAGGGTCGCGACCGCGCCAAGAGAAGCGTGAGATGGGCAGGAAGGCGCGGCAGTGTCTTCGGTGGACGAGCCCGCATCTTGTCAACTGAGATCAAGGAACGAAAGCGCAGTCCGGAAGGGATGACGCGACTGCGTCTTCTCGGACGCTCCTCGATCCGAGTCGGTGAAGGGCCGAGTTTTCTGGATGCGTCTTCTCTTCTTGTTTCATTCATTCTTCTCTCATGAGTCTCTTTGAGTCCTACCGTTATTGTAGAGGGTCGAATTTCCTAATATTCTCCAAACTATAGAAACATTAATGAACCTTCTCAACCTAAGTACTGAGCTAACAACTCAACTAAAACAAGAAACTCAAACCTTACACCTGAGATCTTTAACTACTCAGTTCCCTTACTCATGGGAACTCTTTATTTCCCGTCACCGAGATCGTACACTTGTCATCGGGGACTTTTCTGGGTTCTTCTTCTTTCTAACTTGGCTCTCTTTAGGGTTTGCTTGATGCTTTATGAGATGTGAGTTGCAAAGTGAATGTTCATGGGTTTATATAGGGGAAACTTAGGGCTCAGTTCCCTTACTTAGGGCTCAATCCTTATCCTTTGGTCATATATTTGAAATGCTCTTGTCTTGCTCCACAAGGCTTTGTACTTTCTTGACATGTGACTACATTTGAATTTCGTCAACCCTTGAAGCTCATCAGGCCATTGGAATAATCTGCTCAATCTGTTCCCCAGACTGCGCCTCTGATTTGTCTGGAACATGCTTTCGCATTTCACGCTAAGTTGTCTTTGTACTAGCATGGGTGTTCCCTTGAGTAGGGAACATATGGTACTTGAGCTCCCTTGATGGGAACGTCTGCATATGGCTTTGTAATTCCTGTTTGACTTGTAGTTCCCTTGAAATATTTGAACATAATGCATTAGCTCCCTAATGGTATTTATCATTATCAAAAGGAGTTCCACTTCTATGATCATAGTAGTTCCTACTTAGCATTCTTGAGCAAACAATTCCCCCTTAGTAAAAGTATTTCTAAGATAACTTATAAACAAACATCTCACAGAATTTATACTTCCCCCTTTTAGCATTATCGAAAAGAAAATGCATGTAATAAGACAAGCAATATGAACACACAATCAAACTAAGGACCATATATTACTTAGGCAAAAGATTTGTACAAGTGGAACTAGAGAAATTCAAGTACATGAGAGTGGGAGATTGAGGGGTTAAGGGAACAGAAGGGACAATATCATGGGCGCTGAGCTTTGAGAAGGTCCTTGACTTCGATTAGAACGACAAGGATCCGATCGTTGGTGACAACAATATGATGGAGCAGATTAGAGTTCCCATCTCCAGATCCCTCATCCTTAATTTTTGGGAGGCGAGCCAGCTGTTGTTCTTTTGGTCGTTGAGTGCCTCGATTTCTGAATTGTGGCTAGGTCATATTCCTAACCAAGTTCCCCTTCTTCATTTGGGTCATAGAGCTCTTCCTTTTTCAATAGCTTCTTTACTAGTGCAGCATAAGGAAGGGAGTAGGAAGGCAGATTCATACACTTGTCCATGTGACCAAGAATGATCCTAGGCAAGTTGATGGGTTGGCGGCGAAGAAAGTAATCCAACAGAATGACATCTTGGATATTTATGGTGTTCCGTTTTTGTTGCCGAAGGATCACCACCTTGATGATGAACAGGTGTGCCAACTTAGCAAAGAGAGAGAAGTTGTGGGTTGGCAAACCTTTGGAGGGAACACACCCTTCGTAGAGACGGTGTAGGATCTCATCCTTATTGACGACATCCCAGTTCTTTGTGGGAAGGGTGTCGATCTAACCCTTTGCCGGATACCTTTAGTATGTGGCGAATGTTGGCCGCATATACTCATCGCCCTTGATGGTTATTGTGTCCTTTGTGTCGTGTTTCGAGAGAGAGAGAGAGAGAGAGAGGAGGGAGAGTGGAAGAGACGGACTTGGTCCGGGTCAACTAGGGTAGTCTCATAAGAGAACTCTTCCCATTGCTGGAACTAGATGAGTTCCCATAACTCACCAAGCTCGTTGTTGTTGAGTAGTTCAAAAGAGAGGACAAGGGGAGTAATCAACTTACATTCCCCAGATGTTGAGGCCTTGGAAGCCTATGTGCCCTTTTGATGTTGAGCAGTGGTGCCCGTAGTTCTCTCGATGTGTGGGTTTGAAGGGGAAGCATAGGTTTGGGAAAGTGTTTCAGAGGGGTGATCATGAGGCTGATCAAGGGGTTGGGAATTGGGTTCAGGTGAAATATCCAGATTTGGCTTATTGGGAGGTGGACCAGAAGTGGGAGAAGTGGGCTAAGGTGGACTAAGAGAGGGATTTGGGCTATTTGTATTTGAGGAAGTAAGAGGTGGGTTTTAGGCTGGAGAGAAAAGAGGCCCAAGAAGGGGAAGAGTGAGAGGTTGTGTTTGGGAAGTTTGGGGGGTAGATTCTGAAATTGGGAATTTATGGAAGGGAAAAGTGTGTTCATGAAAAATGAAATCTCGGCTAATGTAACGACGGTGAGTGTCTAATTGGGAGCAAATATAGCTTTTATGGTGAAGGCTATATCCAAGGAAAATACACGGTTAGGAACAAAATTGGAATTTATTGTTGTTGTAAGGGTGCAAGTTTGGAAAGCAAAGGCAATCGAAGACTCATAAAAGTGATACTCAGGGTTAGCTTTGTGAAGTTTAAAGAAAGGGGACGTATGGGAGAGTATAGGTGTGGGTGTGGAGTTGATAAGATAGACCGTGGTTTCAAAGGAGAAGTCCCAATAAACAATGGGAATGGAGGCATGGGATAAGAGGTCTTGGCCATTGTCAACGATGCGTTGATGATGAGATTCGATGCTCCCATTTTGAGGATGGGAATAGGAACAAGTAATGCGATGATGGATGTCAAGGCTAGCAAAATGAGGTTTGAGGGGGAGGGGGGATTCCGAACCACCATTGGTTTGAATGTTCTTAATGGGGGTGGAGAATTGAGTAATAAATTGTACAAAATGAAGCACAGTTTGAGTGACATGGGATTTTGAAGAGATATGAAAGAGCCAAATATATTTGCTAAAATCATCGAGTATAGACAAGTAGAATATATTTCCATTAGTTGAAATAACATGGGTTGGGCCTCATACATCCACAAAAACTAATTCAAAAGGGGAAGTTGACTTGGAGGGTGATGGATTATCGGAAGACTATGGTCCTTGGATTGGGCATAAACAATATATGTGTAATTAAGAAAGGAAGATGGGCAATTTAGGGAAAGGCTAGTTAGGAGGTTTCTAGCAATACGAGGGTTTTGATTCCCAAAATTGGCGTACCAAACAATAAGATCGGTGGCAAAAAAAATTGGCTTGTGGAGAGGGAGTTGTTCTAGAAGGCAGAGTTGGTAGCAACTTGCAAACGCCATCATTAGTTAGACCTTGGAGGAGGATGTGTTTGGTACTGATATCCTTCACACAAAAAATGAGAGGCTTAAAAATCGAAAAAGACATTTTTATCGTGGAATTTTTTTTTGACAAATAACAAGTTTTTTGAGATAGAAGGAACATGAAGAAGGTTTTTAAGTAAAAAGGAACGAGAAGAAGATGGAAGAACGCTTGAACCGTAGATGGTGATAGGGAGGGAAGAGCCGTCGTCGATCGCTACTATGTTTGTCCCTGAATAAGGAAGCATTTGGGAGTGTAGATGAGACATGTTTGGCGTGAAATGATGGGTCGCAGTAGTGTCGAGGAAACACACTTATGCTGAGGAGTGATGAGCTTGGAGATTGGGCGGCGATGGCGGTTGATAAGCTTGGTTGAAGCGGTGGTAGCATTCGAGCTAGGGCGGTGTGATCAGGCTTCCCACACACGATATGTCGGGTGGTTATAGGGCTGAGTGGCTAAGTTGTAAGAGAAGTCGTCGTGTGATAGGCCAAATCCTACCCCGCAAGTGTACGAGATCGGTTGTAATACCAAGGTGTCAAACTCTAGGACTAAGTAGTACCAATTATAGTCAAATCAGTAGACCAAGTCGTAAAAATAAGAAAAGATTTAGGTGTGATTATGACTATGAACTAATTGTGACAAGTAAAATATGTAATATAAGAGAATATCAATGAGAGAAAGGCTTCTAAGATCAAGGATCCCCACAACAATGCTTCGGTAGACTATAAAGGATGATTGCACAATCTTAATTTTGACTTTGTTTGAAGGCAATTGTCTAATGTATCCACTAAATTCTTTCGAATATTAACAAGCGTATCTAGACTCAATTAAACATCCACTTTCGTGTCTTGCAAATTAAAATCTAGACCTTTAAGCACTTAGAACTTAAGATTAAATTGAATCAACATCCGCTTTCAAACTTTCTAACACAACCCAACCTTAAGGTTTCTATGACAACTGTTATTCCACAAGAGAATTCAAAATACTTTCATAATAGAGACAACTCATGTTCAAATCCTAGGGTTCCAACAAGAAAAAGTACCTTTCAGTCTCAATTCCCTATCTTACTACTTATCATAGTTATTACCTTTCAGTCTCAAACTTTGGCAAGTTCTCATTCACAAAAGTTACTAAGGCATAAAGCATCTAGGATTGAATCAAACAAAGCTTCGAACAATGGATTGTGCAATTTAATAGATTTGTCTACCTACACATCATTGGGTTCACCCCAATATTAGAATTTAGGGTTTAGCTAGACATGGAAAGAGAAGAAATCAATTCAATAATGAGAATAAACATACTGGATTGAAGAAACAAGCAAACTCGATTAAAATCCAGCAAATCCAAACTCAAATTCAACAAAGTCTTCAAATCTCCAACTAGATATATCCAAACTTGTATCTCAAGTAATTATAAATAGGTCAAAAACTAGAACTCCTTTTTAGAAGACAAAAGAAGGTATTTATATTAGGGATAAAGTAATTATAAATAGGTCGTGCGCCCCTTTATATAAAGGGGCGCACGACCCATAGCGCACATCGTGCGCCCTAGCGCACGATCTTGAGAGGCGCACGACCCTAGCCTTGGGGGCACACGATCGTGCGTGAAAGGTGCATGACCTTAGCCTTCAACTGAGCTTGGATGCACGATCGTGCAGCTAGGACGCACGATCGTGCACCTAGGGCGCACAATCCGAAGATTTGCAATACCGTCTACACAACCGTGCTCCTTGGTACACGACCTTGGCCTTGATCATGTGGTTCCTTCTTTTTGGCTCTTGAATTGTTCTTTTCCGGTCTCGTTGCCTCCTAGACTGAAGTCTTGATTCCGCCATGTCTCCAAACGCGTCCCAATGAAGCTCGAACTTCTCCAAAGTACTTGAAAAGCATAAAAATACGCGTGTAGACATCCATAACGAAAACTAAACTAAAAGTACTAGAAAACACAAGACTAATGCATGAAAATATACTAAACTAAGGTGCTAAATGCATGTCCTAAGATGCTCTAAAATGCAAGCTATCACCATGACCACCATTCGAGTATCCATCGCTCTGTCGCCGGTGTTGTTGTAGCCGCCTCTATTTGTACCTTTGTTGTCGCGACAACCTCTGCCACCGCGGTTCTTATTTTGTTTGTATTGGAGATTTCTAGCATTTAGAGAGGTTTTGAGTGGTGATGTGGTAAGTAGAGGGGGTGGGCAGGTTGCCTTTAGTATGGTTAGCGAGGTGGGTAAGACGAGATGCATGATTGAGGAGAAAACAGAAGACAATGTGGGGAGGGTAGAGTGGTTTGGGTGGTGAGAGAAGTGACCACCAATTCGTACTCTGAGCCAAGACCAGCGAGGAGGTAGACGACGAACTCATCGTCGATGATCCTCTTACCAGCAATGGATAAGGAAGAACAAAGAGATTTAGCCTTGATGAAAAAGGCAGAGATGGTGTCACCACCCTTTTTGAGGGAGGCGAGTTGCAGTCTCGTCTAAACTACATGGTTGACGAGCGGGCTGAAAACAAATCTCTAAGAAGAGACCAAATTTCAAGGGAGGTAGTGCAATCTATAACCTGGGAGAGGAGAGACTCGGATAGAGAGGATGTGAGGATGGGTACAACAAGTTGGTCCTTTGTGACCCACTCCTCATAGCTAGTGTTTGGAGTGTCGCCAAGATGAAGAAGAGGAGGAATGGATTTGGAGCCGTCAATATAGCCATGGAGTGAGTGAGCTCTTAGGCAGGGTAAAAATTGGGTTTTCCAAATTAAATAGTTATCAATGTCATGTTTTACATTAATGAAAGAAGAGAAGGAGGTGAGGCTGGGTGTTTGAGAGGATGATGTAGAGGAGGTGAAAATAATGTCATTTGGGGCCATTATGAGGAGATGGTGCCATTGTAGGAATGTTTGTCTTTTCAGAGCTCTAATACCATATTTGAGACAAGAAATGGTGGAATTAAAAAAGTAGCTTTCTCATTCACTATGCAACTGTTTACAATTGGTATATGTAATAGAGAGGAACAAGAAAGGGAGTGCCACGTGTCCATCTTAAGGAAGGATCCAGAATTCTAGGTATACAAAAATATTTGTAGATATTCGTGGTCATGTGATTACTCATGTGCTAGTAGATTTTGCAAAAGGATCGGAAAAAACTTGGTCACCACATGAAATAACCTCAATATGAAGGATGCCAAATAAGATATTTATATAATTATTTTGATTTATTTTCTACCAAACAAATAGTTTTTGAAATTTTTTTCGTAACTAATTTTCAAGAGAATGAATGATGGGTACCACGTCCAAATTGGCGCTAGGTGTGAAATGCAAAAGAACATGAGTTGTTGGATGGAAAGAAATCACAAGCACAAATTGTTTCACTTAAAAATGGAAAAAAATATGACATAAACAAATTTTTAGCAAATTATTCTCGTATTTTTCGTAAAAAAAATACAGGTAACATGCACTCAATGTGCATCAAAATTGATTTTTTTGCATCAAAACTGGTTATATGTACATAAAAAAACGACCGAATGTCCATCAAAATTATGAACATAAATATATGTCCGTGCATCAAACCTAGTCACATGTACATGAAAAATAGATGTGTATATGGTTAGTTTTGATGCACATGTTAGGCAATATAGCACGCACATCAATTTTTTTTGTGGTGGTGAACTCGATGTGCATACGTTTTTTCCATTAAAGTGCATAAAAACATGTTAAATATGCACAAATTTGTATTGAAATGTACATCCAAAATATATCACATTTTATATGCACATTTTAGACAAAAAAAATTTAAAGTTGGTCCACGGTGTACACCAAAAAATCAATGCATAAATAGATAGTTTGTATGCACAAAACAGTTAGTTTTGATACACATATAAGGCGAACCCGATGCAATGTGTATCTTATTTATGCATGTGCATCGAAACTAATGATGTGTGCATAAAAAACTGGATAATTATAGTATTCATACACATAACTAATGTTAAAACTAAAAAATAAAAAGAAATTCGAAATCAATTAATACACAATGTGCATCAAAAAAGTGATGCACACACAACTAATTGTGATGCATATAGAGTTAGTTTTAATGCACATCTAACGGAAAATTGCGGAGGCTTAGCGCCTCCTTTAAAAACAGATTTTTTAAGAAAATATGCGAATAATTATAGAAAAAATGGCTGTTATTTTTACCCTAATTTAATAAAAGAAAACTAATATTAAAATTTCATTTTTTTCGAGAATGAATAAAATCTATTATATTTTACAAATCTATGTATATATATAAAAGACGCAAGGAATAAGGCCACCACGTTGCGCCACCTAGGATTTTCCTATGTGTCGTTTCCACATTAAGCCACCTAGGATTTTGCCACATAGGATTTTTTATTTTGAGAATTTATATATGTTGATATTATTTTAGGATAATATAGAAATAAGATAAATTAATCTAGGAAAAATTCTATCCAAAATAAAGATGTTATCTAATTTTAAATCTTTAGTATTAATGTTAAATATTTGATATGATAATTTATTTAGCTTAAAAAGATTATATCTAAAATAAAATAAACTATAAAAACATTAAATATTTGGTAAAATATTATTGATGAATATTATTTATAATAATTTATTTAAGTTATTTTTTCTATCACAATATAAACTATCTGTCACGTAGGATTTTACCATGTGCCACCTAGGATTTTCGTACATATCATTCTCACAATTTATATATATTGAAAAGATTCTATCTAATTTAAAATAAACTATATATATTAGGATAGATTATGAGTATATAAATGATTATCAATTGATTCATTATCTTTATCTATATATCTATTTCTGTAAAAGTTTTCTTAAATCAAATTATGGTAAAAGAATAAAAAAATTACAAGATGATAAAAAATTACATTATCTATGCTTTTTTATCCATTTATGATGTAAAAGATTTTTAAAAAATTAAATTTTGATTAAAAAATATATCTATAACTATAAATTAAAGTTGTATCTTTTTAACCACCACATTGAATTTGGCCCAACTTTATTTTTAAAATTTCAACTTTTATTTATATTACTTTATCTTTTTTAAATAATTTTTCTCTCTATTTATTTATAAAAATTATAAAAATTCGAAATTTATTTGATTCCATAAATAAAAATCTATTGTATGTGAGCATAATTTTTTTTATCTTGTATGTATTATTATATTAAAATAAATATACTCATACTTTTTAATCCGAGTCGTAGTCGTGCATGGCACGACGGGTATAGCTAGTAATAACCTATTTGCAGTTGATCCCTTTCCATAAAAGATATCATTTAATTGATAGAGATCGAAAGAGTGGAATGTAGAAATTTTGACCCAGTTGACAAGGATAATACACCTTTCATTTTCGTAACTCGGTCCCATCGAAGTCAATTAGCCAAAGACAAACTTGCACCACCCGTTTGTAGACAATAAACTTTTTTTCTATACCAACTTACATGATAAAGAATACCATTCTTCGACTTTTATGAGTTTGAAATTTGAGTTTGGTTTAAATAAAATAAATTTTTATCCTAAAATATAAAACGAATGTAGTTTTATAGTTCGTGTGCTTTCATACAAAAGTGTACTGCAAAATACAAAAAGTGCAATTTGAAAAGTGTACTACAAAAAGTATGAAAAATGCATTGTAAAGTATGAAAAATGCACTGCAAAGTACGAAAAAGTGCAATCCGAAATAGAAAAAGTGCACTACAAAGTAGGAAAAGTGGCATTCGTTTAAGAATAAGAGTTCGTTTCATTAGAACCAAACTCTTGAAAAGTTCCCGTGTCTTGCATGAGATTTTATAAAATTATATATTCCTCATTAATTTTGATTAAATTAATATAGTTAAGGATATAAAAATTATATGTGTATCTTATCTGAAAAATAAAATTACCATTTTCAAAAATAATTATTAAAATGTGATATATGCAAGGATATTTTTGAAAAATTATACGTATTGTATCTAAAAAACATTATCTTATCTAAAAATAAAACTAATATATTGATTGTTTTGTTTAATATATAAATACAACTAATTAAAAATAATCCAATTAAATTTCAACCAATCAGATTGATTTAAAAAAGAGAGATTATGTGGTTCAATGTGGGATAGTTTTATATATTTTAAAAAATATCATATTCAAAAATAAAACTAATATATTGATTGTTTTGTTTAATATATAAATACAATAATTAAAAATAATCCAATTAAATTTCACCAGTCAGATTGATTTTAAAAAGATATATATATATATATGATGTGCTTCAATGTGGGACCGGTTTATATATTATTTCAACCTCCGCTTTAGTATATAGTAACTAGTATGTATTCACGTACCTTGTACGGGATTTTTTTAAATAAATATTAATAATAAAATATTTTCAAATATATTTATTATTCGAGAAAAATAATCATGTAAATCCTTAAATATAAATTTTGAATAAATATTTAAAATCAATAAACTATAAAAGTTGTTTATTTGAAACAATAATATTTTATTAGTATTACAAATTGAATTAATATCCAAAATATGATAATTTATTTAATTATGAAAATAGATAAGTAATAAATAAAACTTATCAATTTATTATATACACGGGACCGTTCAAAATAAACTTAATTATAGTGATATAAGATTGTACGTACATTACACTATCTTTATATTAAACTTAATTATCTAAACCTAGCATATGCCTTCTATCTAAAAATAAAATAAATATCCTAATATTTGTATAATATATAGCATAAAAATATCTTAATAATCTTCATATTTATCATATACAAAAATAAAAGAATTTTTTAAATTAAGAATGAGATTTTCTATCCATTGATTATAGTGATATAAGATTGTACATACATTACACTATCTTTATATTAAACTTAATTATTTTACCAAAGATCGGTGTGGTCCAATCTAAAAGCGACATGTTTCGTTTAATAAATTTTTTAACCTCTGCTTTAGTATATAGTTATGAGGATGATATTTCGAAGAATTTCAAAAAGGGGGAGGAGGGGGCACTTAATTATCTAGAACCTGTGCGAAACTATAAAGAGTGGGTAGTGGAAGGTTGTAGGGATGTTCAACGGGTCGGGTCGCTCGCGACCTGTGCGGGTTGAATTTTTTTATTTTGTGGGTTGGGCCGGGTTAAACCCGCGATCGTTTGTGGGTCGACCCGCAAACTCGACGGATTTTAAAAAAACATGTTTTTGGGTAAAAAAATAAAATTTTGACCCGATTGACTTACTTAAACAAGTCAAACGGGTCGACCCGCGACCCAACCGGTTAGATCCACGGGTCGAATTATTTTTTTTACGGATCACGGGTTGGGTCGACCCGACCCGTTAAACATCGACCCAACCCGTTAAACATCCCTAAGAAGGCTGGAAGATTCTATTTGAAATCGACAACCTTCGAAATTTTCAACCGGTCAAGCAAAACGGGCAAAATAGGCAGGCGTACTTTGTCTTTTTTGAATTGGAGCAAGCGCACTTGCATTTTTTACGAAGGGAATTTCTCTCAACCAAAAAAAAGGGAATTTTTCACATATCATATTGTTAAATATTACGGAGTATTTATTATTTAAATTTTAAACTAGTTCATTAATTTTCTAATTTATTTTTAATTAATACTTGGTCAATTATTATTAAACGGGAAATCTTTATACACACAAAAAATTTGTCCGGCACACATCGAAAAAATCACACTTTAGTGAGGTCTATGGATACCCTTAGAACTATAGAAGGGAAAGGGAAATAAGGGTACACGTTTTATGAAGTTGACGCTTCAAGAAGCGTTTCTCTTAGACACCTTATAAAGCGCATATATTATCTTCTTCCCGTAACTGGAAGCTCTTTTGATTTTCGCTCGATCAAAGGCCTTTTTTATTTTGTTCACAAATTTTATCTCTTATATCTAATTCTTCCTCGTTAATGGCACGTATTCGTGGTGGTGGTTGCAGAGGTGGAACTATCTGGGGGCGGGAGTGGGCCATGCCCCCCAATCCAATTTTTTTGGTATATATGTTTCTCGTGTTAATAGCTTTGATTTGATATATTATACGCTCCAATCTGACATTTGAGCAAAATGTTATGAACGTTTTAAGATTAGACACATACAAGCCACTTCTAACAAGTCATTTAGTTAAAATGTTTTTATCTTTTGCTAAACTTCATACTTTCATAGTGTAATTAAACCCGAAAGCTTTGAATAAGTTATTGTTGGGATGTCTTGAATCACATAATTCATTATTAGTACGAGGGGTTTCAGTTTAGATTTTAGTTTTTAGTTATGAGCCTTTAATGCTTATAGATTCAATCCGTTTGAATTCTGAAACATAATTGTATAAGTTATCTTAATAAACTATTATTTTCTTAATGCAGTTTTATTCTAAAATATATTCTTTTTTTGTATAAATTTATATTTTTATTTCTACATCTTTCTCAACACTATCTTATATAATAATATTTTTCTATTTTGAAAAAAATATGTGTGTTTGAAGTATATATTTTAATTATGTATTAATAATTTTAAGAGTTTCTTTAAATATTTTTCAATATTTTGTACTCCATCCGTTCGGAAATACATGTCGTTTTAAGATTTGTCTCAAAAATTAAAAAACCATATGATATGACTTAAATACCGTCAATCTTGTTAAGATCTTTTCACTTGTATTTTAATTATACGTAAATATTTTTAATTATTGAAGATAATATTGGAAAAAAAAGTGTGGTAAAATATGTCAAATGACAAATATTTTTGAGAACAAATTTGGTCAAAACACAAATATTATCACCCTAATTAGCCGCTTGTAACAAAAATCCATTTTTTAGTTTTTT
This sequence comes from Fallopia convolvulus, assembly GCA_964016875.1. NCBI lineage: Eukaryota > Viridiplantae > Streptophyta > Magnoliopsida > Caryophyllales > Polygonaceae > Fallopia > Fallopia convolvulus. The sequence goes on from OZ024721.1 coordinate 54,514,950, forward strand.
GTTAAGTATAAAAGCCCTTTTATTTTTTTTTTCTCTCAGCTCCTTAACTCCTCTGATTGATTTTTCGCTCTCGCTCTCGCTGGAGAACCCTATTTTCTTCAATTCGCCGGCTAAATAAAACTCCAATCTTCTTCAATGGCGGCAATCATGGCGACGACGGTGGCGCCGTGCAATGCAGAGAAACAGCCGATGTAAACGATCGGATAATGTATCCACCGCCCAACAAAGATGCCGTGTTTCACGACTTCGATGCTGGCGACAAACGATCCAAAGCGAAATCTGGAAGAAATCAACTCAACTGAGAAGACTCTGGAACTTCTCTCACAAGCTTTGCCTCGTTGATTCGTCTTTTAATGTCGCGTATCAGTTAGCCTTCCTCCAAAGGTTGTATCCTCAGCCTTCTTTCTAAACCCTAGCTGCCACAGAAAGGGGATCTCGTGATTTCTGTATGAGGCATGTAGAGGTTAGTGCTTCTGTTTGATATTGTAGCCTTTTTTGTTGTATGCCACTGAAAGGTTGGATTTGATGTACTAAATTGTCTCTGTTATTAATCCTTTTAGTTTTTTCATTGATGTTTATCATCTACAGGTGACATGGAATTCAAAAAGAACAATTTCATACCTGTGGAAAAGCAAATTGTGACAGCAAATCCAGATATAAATACTGTGTGTAAATTCCTTTCAATATGCATATAATAGTAGTTAAGCATTTAATGAAAACAAAGCAAATAAGGTTGTATAGAAGTATATGCCAGATATTTGCTAGCTAAATATCTCAGCAAATATCTCCCCCTAATATCTGACATGTGATGCTTAATTAATAATTGCTGATGTGGACTTCATTAGCTCATAAGCTACAGTGTTAATGGTGGTTAGGCGGGTAACACTAGTATAAATAGTTTGTTCTTCTTTTCGTCTCATTCAAGACATTGGGTAGAAGCCTTGAGAGCTTTCTAAACCCTTGTTTTCACATCTTTGTAATTCAGCTCTGTTGAGCTTGTTTTCTCTATCGATTGAGTAATTGTTCCTTCTGTTCATCTCGTTTATAGTTTCTGATTACTTTATATGGTATCAGAGCACAAGGATTCCTTGATCCGGAGAAATTGACGAAGATTTGCAACCAGATTCAACCAGACGGCTTGAAGTAGTAAGATCTGCTCACGATGGTGCAGGATAGAGAATCGGTGATCAGAGGTGATGGATCGAACTGGTTCCGCACCAGATTTCAGACCAGGCAAGATGATCGAAGCGGCTTCTTCGATCCCCTATTCCTTTCAAATTCGGATAATCCAGGTATGCAACTTGTAACTGGTTTATTTGATGGCACAAATTTTGTTGGATGGAGTAGGAGTATCAAGAGAGCGCTTAGTGCTAAGATAAAGCTAGGTTTTGTTAATGGGGGGTGTCCTAGGCCCGATACTGATTCAGAGGATTTTGATCGTTAGGAACGGGTAGATAATATGGTGATGAGTTGGATCTTGAATTCCATGGTCAGTGAGGTTGCACAGAATTTCAATTATACGAATTCTGCTCAAGAGTTATGGAAGGATATTTGTGAACGCTATGTTGTGGTTAACGCACCGCTGATTTATCAGTTGCAAAGGGAAATAAGCAATCTGAAGCAAGAGAACATGTCAGTAGCTGCGTATTACAGTAAGATGAAGAGAATTTGGGATGAACTTCAGGCAATGGATGGGCTTCCGTTGTGCAGTTGTGGAGTTTTTCATCAGTGTGGGTGCTCTCTGATGAAGAGGCTGGTTGATAGAGATTCAACCTTGAAACTTATGCAGTTTCTCATGGGATTATCTAATGCATATGATACTTTGAGAAGCAATCTTTTATCAAAAGATCCTTTGCCTTCTATAAATATAGCCTACAACCTGGTTGTACAAGAGGAGACAAATAGGGGAATCACAGGGGTCTTCACACAGTCACATGATGCCTTGGCAATGAACCGAATGCAGAATCAGTATAAGCACAAGGGTGGACATGGAAATACTGGTGGAAACACTGGTGGTAATGGTAATCCAGCAGGTGGTTCTAGCTTTTCAAGAGATTTTAGGAGAGCTAAAATGGATAGGAAATGTGATTTCTGCCAAGAGGTTGGGCATGTCAAGGAAACATGTTTCAAATTGGTTGGTTATCCTGACTGGTGGAAGGGACCACACATTAAGTCTTTAGGAACAGGGAAAATGATGGCTAATATTCAGGATGAAGGGAGCTATGGAACACCACTGGATGTGGAAGAAGTTGAGCACAAGATTGATGAGTCAATGGTCAATGCAATCTTCATGAAAGTGCTTGGAAAGATGAAGGGTAAGGCAGCAGTTAATGAGGGCAGTAGTGCAGGAAATCAGTTGAATTTTGCAGGTATGAACTATACAGTTAATGAAAAACCTTTGTGTTTTGTTAACAATACAATTAGTCATTGCACTTGGATAGTGGATTCAGGGGCTACTGATCATGTGTCTTATAATAGAGACTTGTTTGATAATTTAAACATGCTTGCAATACCAATAAGGATAGGGTTACCTGATGGAACAACCCAGTTGGTTAAGCAACATGGTTCTGTACATCTTACAAGTACACTGATTTTAGAGAATGTGTTGTTCATTCCTGAATTTAAACACAACTTAATTTCAGTAACAAGGCTTTTGACTGACAAGTCGAATGTGTTCATTTTTGGAACACATGGATGCATATTGCAGGACCTTTTAACTGAGAAGGTGCTAGCATATGCAACGAGAGAGGGAGGACTCTACAAGCTAAGGAGTGAAGCTGGAGAAGGATTAATACTGAAGAATGAGGGTTTCAGTTTTAATATAGTTAGTAGTGACATGGTTTGACCTAAGCTGTTAAACAGCATTTGTAATAGCAAGGAGACTTTAGACTTGCTACATGCTCGTTTGGGACATGTTTCCCCTACTAAGCTTTTGCATTTGAATGGTTGTAGTAAACTTGATGTTTCTCAATTCAGTTGTGAAACTTGCATTTTGGCTAAATCCCATAAATTGCCCTTTAGTCCAAGTTTGTCACATGCTTCTCAGAATTTTGACTTGATACACATGGATGTTTGGGGTCCTTATAAGACTCCTGCATATTGTGGAGCTAAATACTTCTTGACTATCCTTGATGATCACTCAAGAGCTACTTGGGTTTTCTTGTTGAATAGTAAGGATCAGGTGCTTCGACAAGTTGACAGGTTCTTGAGAATGGTTGATACTCAGTTTAATGCAAAGGTGAAGATGGTCAGATCAGATGATGGAACTGAATTCACACAGAAGGCCATGTCAGATTTGTTTGCTCATAGAGGGATTGTTCACCAGAGATCAGTGCCAAGGACTCCACAGCAGAATGGCAGAGTAGAGCGTAAGCACAGACATCTTATTGAGACAACACGGGCTCTGAGGCTCTATGCAAACCTGCCAGTGAGATTCTGGGGAGATTGTGTACCAGAAGCCACACATCTAGTCAACTTGATGCCATCTTCAGTGTTAGATTGGAAGACACCTTTTGAGTGTTTGTTTGGCAAACCACCAGATTATGATTCCTTAAAGGTTGTAGGGTGTTTATGCTATTCTCTACAACCAAAGGAGTTCAGAGGCAAATTTGATGCTACAGCTAATAAGTGTGTTTTCTTGGGATATCCACCTGGGCAGAAAGGTTACAAAGTTCTGGATTTAGAAAGTAAGAAAATTTTTGTAACTAGACATGCCATCTTCAAGGAGAAAATTTTTCCTTTTCAAGGAGAAAGGCCAGATGCAGGTGTACACATCAAACAACATTTCTTGCCCATTGTATCACCAGGTTTTGATGAAGAGTTTGTGCCTCAACTGACTCACTTACATCCCACAGAGGCTACAGAATCTGTTGTTATGAGGCCGTCATCTACCTCAGATAATAGAACTATTGCAGATCAGTTTTCTCTAGGTTTGGGTGATATGATAATTCCAGATTCACCAGATACAGATATTGTTCCTGCTGTGTAGATGCCACGAAGGTCACAGAGGATTATCAAGGTGCCTGAAAAGTTGAATGATTTTGTTTGTGGCTATTTACCTCAATCTGTTCACAATAATAATGCCTCTCAAGCTGACATTGATCCTGCTGCCACAGATGAATTTTCTCAAACCTTTCATGTGGTGTCAATGTCAGATTTGAATGGCTTTTCCCCATCCTATGTGCGCTCGCTGTTCAATGTACTCTTAATGCCTGAACCAAGTACATATGAGCAAGCTATACAACACAAAGGATGGGTTGATGCTATGAATAAAGAGCTCCAGGCGCTCCAAGATAACAATACTTGGGAGCTTACTACTTTACCCCCAGAGAAGAAAGCAATTGGAGCTAAATGGGTTTATAAAGTTAAGTTTCTTCCTAATGGAGAGGTAGAGAGGCTTAAAGCAAGATTGGTAGCCAAAGGGTATAATCAAGTCAAAAACAAAGACTATAAGCATACCTTTTCACCCGTGGCTAAATTCACCACTGTTCGAGTCCTTCTTGCCTTAGCAGCAGCCTTTGATTGGCCACTTCACCAATTAGATATCAATAATGCCTTCCTACATGGGTACTTAGAGGAAGAGGTCTACATGGAACCTCCACAGGGTTATCTTGGTGTCTCAGCAGGACAGGTTTGCAAGCTTAAACGGTCATTGTATGGCCTTAAACGGTCATTGTATGGCCTTAAACAAGCTAGTCGTCAGTGGAACATCGAGCTCACTAAACACTTGCTTGAGCTAGGATTCATTCAGTCCAAGCAAGATTATTCTCTTTTCACTAAGACATCAGTTGGTTCTATTACAGTGGCACTTATATACGTTGATGATATGCTGCTCTCTGGCAATAATCCTACTGAAATTCAGTCCACAAAGCAAGCTCTAGACAAAGCTTTCACAATCAAGGACCTCGGTTTAGCACGATATTTCCTTGGCATTGAAATCTCTAGATCTTCAGAGGGTATTCGAATCAATCAGAGGAAATACATAGTGGACCTGCTTACTGATTCAGATTTGCTTCAGTGTAAGGCTACTGCTTTCCCAATGCAGCGCAACTTGCACCTACATCCTGATCAAGGTGAGCTCATTCCTGAACCAGAACACTACAGGAGGATCATTGGGAGACTACTATATCTCAATATGTCTCGGCCAGATATCTCTTATGCAGTGCAACAATTAAGTCAATTCATGGCCACTCCTCGGAAGCCACACATGGAGGCTGCTCATTATTTGCTCAGATATTTAAAGGGCACAGTGAATGCCTCTCTCTTTTATCCCACAAATCTCCATCTCTCCCTCAAATCTTATTGCGATGCAGACTGGGGTAGTTGCATCTTCAGTGGGAGGTCCATCACTGGCTACTGTGTCTTCTTGGGCTTATCTCTCATTTCTTGGAAAACCAAGAAACAAAAGACAGTTTCAAAGTCTTCCGCTGAGAGTGAATATCGCAGTATGTCACACACCTCCAGTGAATTAGTGTGGTTGGAAGGACTGCTCAAAGATTTTAATGTCACCATTCCTATTCCTATTCCACTCTGTTGTGACAACCGAGCCGCTGAGCAACTAGCTGCAAATCCTGTCTACCACGAGCGAACCAAACACATGAGGATTGACTGCCATTACATTCGAGACATGGTTCAATCAGGATTTATATCCACTATACATGTGCCAACACATCTCCAAGTTGTTGATGTTTTCACTAAGGCCCTTGGAGCACAGCATCACAATTTTCTTTGTCGCAAGCTTGGACTTGTCTTCCCTGGTCCAGCTTGAAGGGGGGCTATAGAAGTATATGCCAGATATTTGCTAGCTAAATATCTCAGCAAATATCTTCCCCTAATATCTGACATGTGATGCTTAATTAATAATTGCTGATGTGGACTTCATTAGCTCATAAGCTACAGTGTTAATGGTGGTTAGGCGGGTAACACTAGTATAAATAGTTTGTTCTTCTTTTCGTCTCATTCAAGACATTGGGTAGAAGCCTTGAGAGCTTTCTAAACCCTTGTTTTCACATCTTTGTAATTCAGCTCTGTTGAGCTTGTTTTCTCTATCGATTGAGTAATTGTTCCTTATGTTCATCTCGTTTATAGTTTCTGATTACTTTATAGGTTGTAGTGATGAACCTCAAAATTCAAGCATGACCTTGACTTGTTTATTATACTTGCTCTATGTACTGCTTTTAATTTGATATCAGCTTTTTACTCTTGTCCTCCTAAACAGGTTGAACTTTGTGATGATGATGACTTTATTGTGCTTGCGTGTGATGGCATATGGTTAGTAATTTGCTCCATGTCCTTTCTCTATCCTACTATCTTGCCAGCTTATGTAGCCTGTGTGAAGCATCTCCGTGTACTTTGTATATTTTTAATTCTCTTTATATCTGCTATTAAATTTGATTATATATGTTTGATGCAAACAACTTTTAAATGAATTTCTTATAGGGGTTGCATGTCAAGCCAACAACTAGTGGATTTTATCCATGAGCAATTGAGAACGGTAAAAAACAAAGTTCCAAATACCTCACCACAAAATTGTGTTTTGCAGTTACAAATTAACTAATTGATGTATTGAATTTGAATGATAATTCAGGAGAGCAAGCTTTCTGCAGTGTGTGAGAGAGTTCTTGACAAGTGTTTGGCTCCTTCAACAGCTGGTGTCGAAGGATGTGATAACATGACTATGATCTTGGTTCAGTTCAAGAAACCCATTAGGCAAAGTGAGCCTGCTGAGGCATCATCATCATCCTCTAACCCAAATCTGATGGAGCCAAAACCCGAGTCGGAGCCATCACATCACTATGATCTTGGTTCAGTTCAAGAAACCCATTAGGCAAAGTGAGCCTGTTGAGGCATCATCATCATCCTCTAACCCAAATCTGACGGAGCCAAAACCCGAGTCGGAGCCAGAGCCAGAGCCATCATCCAATAGCAACCCACAACCAGAAGGATCAACCTCAAGTTGATTCAATTTACATGAAAAAGGATCAACCAGAAGGATCAACCTCTAGTTCTCAATAGGTGCATGCAACAGCTAACAGTGTACATGAATAAGGTTTCAATTTTGATGACACAAGAATAATGTGTGGTGCATGGAGGAATGAGCCAAATCCAAATGCATGCAAGGTGGTGATTCAATTTTTTTCCCTTTTTATTTTGTTACTTAAATTAATGCAGTCAAAAGCAATTGTCTAGACTCTAGAGTTTTCATGTTTTACATTTTGCTTGGTATCTACTTGTAGGAGGACAAGCCAAAAACGTTGATGTTTGTGCACATTAATCTCGAGTCCGCTTTACTGATCAACGTTGATGGTCAATGTTACAGCAGCTTAACTTCTTGGTTCTGCTTTTAATCCTAGTTTATGGGTTTCTTTTTAATGTTTGATGATGTGCATTAGAGTTTATGGACGAATTCTAGCTGAGAGATAGCAAATGCCTTTTTTAATCTAATTAAGTAGGATAATCCAAAAAATAAAAAGTCAAGCATGGTTTAGCATTTACATTTCAAGCTTTTAATGCCAGGCAAGTGACGATGAGCACCAAACCAGCTTCAATTTTCATATATTTAATATTATACATATGATACAATTTCTAGTTAACTGAATGCTAAGATATGATCAATGCTTGAAGTGGGGTCACCTATTAAAAAAATGAGGATTATTTTCTACTATGCTAAGATATAAAGATATCGATGATAAACGTTGGTCCTGTATTGATAAATAGTAGAAATGTTCAATAAAAAGGCATAATTTGTCCTTGATGACAAACAAATCAATTAAATCGTTATCAAGTCGCTATGACAGTTGATGACAATCAAACTGTCATCAATTGTGGCACATTTGATGACACTAAAAATTTATATGCAATGACACATATTTGATGACACTAAAAAGTTATATGCGATGACACATATTTGATGACACTAAAAAATTAAACGTGATGATAGATATTTGATGACAACTTTGTTTCTTTATTTGTGATGACAATTGTTTTTTATGCGGTGATGACAACTATTTTTATGTGGTGATGAGATTTGATGACAACTATTTTTTTGTGATGATGATAAAAACGAACAAACTTTGAGTGAAGACACTTTATGACGGTTGTTTGTCTTCAAGACCATTGTCATCAAGGCCCTTTTGATGACAAATTAATCGAACCGTCATCAAGTAGTGATGATAATTGATGACAATCGAACCGTCATCAAATAGCGATGACGATTGATGAGAATCGAACCGTCATCAAGTAGAGATGACATTTATGATGATAGTTGATGACAATCAAACCGTCATCAAGTAGTGATGACAATGATGATAGTGATGACACATATTTGATGACGCTTAAGTGATGATAGTTTGATGACACTTGTTTGTCATCAAGGCCCTTTTGATGACAAATTAATCGAACCGTCATCAAGTAGTGGTGATAGTTGATGACAATCTGACCGTCATCAATTAACGATGACGATTGATGAGAATCGAACCGTCATGAAGTAGAGATGACATTTATGATGATAGTTGATGACAATCAAACCGTCATCAAGTAGTGATGACAGTGATGATAGTGATGACACATATTTGATGACGCTTAAGTGATGATAGTTTGATAACACTTGATGACACTTGTTTGTCATCAAGGCCCTTTTGATGACAAATTAATCGAACCGTCATCAAGTAGAGATGATAGTTGATGACAATCAAACCGTCATCAAGTAACGATGACAAGTGATGATAGTTGATGACGGTTCGAATCGTGTGATGACGGTTGTTTTTATATGGTTTGAATGCCTTTGATGATTGTCATCAAGACATTTTGATAACACTTTTTGCCTTTTATTACACTTTTTGTCATCAAAAATTTTTGATGACGGTGAAATAAATTGTGATGACGGATTGTGATGACAGTGATGACGGTTGTTTTTATGTGGTTGAATGTCTTTGATGGTACTTTTTGTCATCAAAAAGTGTCATCAAGACATTTTGATGACACTTTTTACCTTTTATTATACTTTTTGTCATCAAAAAATTGTGATGACGGTGAAATAAGTTGTGATGGCGGTGAAAAAATTGTGATGACGGTTATGAAAGTGATGATAGTGATGATTGTGATGATAGTCAACGCCAGTCAACGGCCGGTCAACGACCGAGTCAACTCGGTCAACGGGCGAGTCAACCCGGTCAACGACCGAGTCAACCCGGTCAACGACCGAGTCAACTCGGTGGGAGTGGGGTGGGGGTGGGTCATGGGGGTTTTTGCTATTTAGCTAATTTTCACACACTCCTTAATATCCACCTAATTAGCCTCTTTTTTTTTGCTATTTATTTAAATCATCCTATTTTTGAACAAAAGAATTAGGCTAAAACGACATGTATTTGAGAGGATTTTTATTTAAATTGATAACACATTAGGCAGATTAGAAAAATTTATTGGCCCCTGCAATCGAAAGTTTCTGGTTCAGCCCCTGGATGGTCGTGGTGGTAGAGGTCGTGGTGCAACGGAGCAAGTCGGTGGCGGCACGGAGCACTGAGCACAGGGAAACTTCGACAATGGTGGCGATGCCGAAAGGGGCAAGTAAGGTTGAATTGCTTGAGTCTATCGTCTACTTTGCTAGTTAGCTTCAATTTCTGATTAGGTTAGGCTATATTGTGTAAGGTGTAAGGGAAATGGAAGGATGCAGATTGGAGTTGTGTGTGAATTAGGTAAGCCCTTTTTGTTCTAGCTGTGTGGGGAAAAATTGGAATTGGAGTTCTGTGTGAGTAAATTAGAAGCCATTTGGGTGTCACTTTGGTAATGTTCCTCGTGTTCAACAAATTGCAAGCCATTTGGGAGTCAATTTCCAACTCCAATTTGGTAATGCCTAAATTAGAAGCCATAGTCAGCTTGAACCAAAAGGTGGAAGGGGTTCCCATTTAACAGTTTAAGCAGCTTGGTATGGGGCTGGTAAGCATTCAATTGTACCTTTGCATTCACCTATGTGTACAATGCCACTTGGGTAGCTACCACAAAAGAGAGTGCGGAAGACATATCTTAGCCTTAAAAAATCAGCAAGTTTCAGACCTTCCATGTGAACCATAACATATAAGCAAAATGAGAACCCCACTCAACACTTTGATGCAGATTAAGAGCAATCCACTCAAAGAGAAGTTGTTGCCTGGATTTATTTTTCAGCCAATCAACTTTTCAATTCTTATTCTTAATCCAAAACTAAAAGCCTTTCGACTATCGCAGCACCTGAAGGAATATTATACTCTTACGTGTTATTAGTTTGAGTTGTTAGTATAATGTCTTAGAAAATGTAAGAGGAGAGTCTGTACTACTCAAGTATAAATACTTGGGTTTTACCTTGCAGCATTTGCTGTAGAATTATGAAGTTGTTTGCTTATAAATCAGGATTCTACGATTAGCAAGACTTTTCAACCACCCCTACGTCAACAAACAATCTGGAAGCTGTCTATACGAAGATCCAATAGTACAGATGCAGGTTGTATAATCATGACGTTTATGACTTCCGAAATTCGGTTTTTAGCATTCAAAACCTTTTTCCTCCTATTGATAAAAGTTCTTTATTAAATATTACTAGTATTATTTTTCCATTTGTGTATGGAAAACTTCATCAGGTTATGAATATTACAAGAACTCTCTCTTGTACAACATCACTATTAATTACGGAGTATTACAATATGACACTGAGATTAGGGGTATAATAAACTTACAAAATGAAGCTACCTTGGATCTGGAATCATTTCTTGCCCCACTTGAATCCAAGGATCATTCTCCTCCCCAGTATCATTGCTTGGTTCGTAGCGCAGTAACACTCCAAATGTAATTTTACCCTGGTCACAGTTATTATTCAGTCAGACCCGGAAAATTGGAAAATATATAAAATAGGGGGAAATGCCAAAAAGAATATTTCCAGCTTACTTTCACCCTTCTATATGAAGCTAGAGTGGCTAAGGGTTCTTTTGACTTCCTAACTACCCCTTCTTGATACTCTTGATTGACCATCTGACAACGGTTGCATCCTCCTAGTGACTGTCAAATAAAAGTTTGGTTATAAAAATTGCCACAAGAGAGATTTTTGCTTTTAATAAACGCCAGCAATAGATATTTCAGCAGATAAATCTTAGGGCTAGTCTTGTTTGTGCCATGCGCATTTTTATCATTATACTACTACAATTGTAAATGACCAAGGATAGTAACACAGTTCAGTATCAAAATCTGATCACTCATCCAGGAAACACGCTTAGTAAGATCTTCCTCCAATGTTTGATATTCAACCTCCATATATTAAGGCTTACCATGAAGTACTTATCTCCAATCCTAATTTTTTGCCATTTATCTTCAGCATACGCCTCTCCTCCAGAAATGACAAGATTAGGACGGAATCTCATGGGAGAAACTTCGAGTGGACCTTGGAATCCCTTCTGCTTATCTGCTTCTGCCATGTAAGTTAAGATCATGACGTCAAATACAATGAATGGATATTCGTTATGATGCAGTATTTTGCACTAAATACTGCATCAAACTTTGAGGGGTGCATTTGGATTATGCATTATTAATGTAGTATTTGATGCAAAATCCTGAATTATAATGCAATATAATGAACGCGCCCTAAATACTGTATTATAATGCATTATATTATGACACTTAATCCAAGATCACCCAACAGGAATATGCAAATAATGGCAAAAGACCCAAAAAAAATATTGTACAGATGAAAAACCCGTCATCTAAAAAAATACAAAAAATAATAAGGAACAATAAGACCAAGTCACTTACTCAAGCACAATCTGTTGTTAAGATCTGATACACTGGCTTCTGAAATCAACAAGAACTGTGCTTCATTCACGAAACTAAGTGTAGTCTCTACATCTCGGCACATACTTTTGCATCTTTTATTTGAGCAGTACTTTGGAGATGAGAATCTCAAGAACATGCAAGGCCGTCCAACAGCATCACTGAACCAACTGTCAACTTGCTCATCATAACAAAGGACTTCATATCTGATACAAAGACATTTGGTTTCTCAGAAATTAAATGGAAAATTGAAGTGTAAATTCTAGTCCTATGAGAATAAGAGAAAGGATATGAACTCCATCAGGAGATAAGAAACGACACATATCTATTGCCTTTTCCATGAGAGAATCCAGAAGATTGTACAGTATGACCAGAAAGTTAGAGATCCAATGATATATAACATCTAGTTAGAGCAAAAATCCGAGGCTAACAACCTTGCTATGAAGTATACGAAAGAATCCACCAAGAAGATAGAACATTCATTAACCCTTGCTCTATGTAAGAATGATAAAAAGAGATTTCTGATTACCTCTGGGAATGCATATCCATTTCTTCCCTGACACTGCAATTGGAGTCCACTTCAAGGCCAATCTGCAGCTTTGCCTTGCAACGTGGTGATTCCACACATAGTAACCCTTGTTCTAGGTTGATATATGTATTTATAAGGCACATTTCAGGGACCTAAAAAGCAAAAAAAAAAAATATTGAAAAATCAAGATAGAATAACATACCGCCACATGGATGACAAAAATGCTAGAAACAATTTTTTTTCCCTACCTTGTAAAATGGAAAGTCATGATTTGTTACACCAAAATGTCAGTACAAAAATGTTACAATTGACCCATGACCATTGGCATAAGTCATGACTACTGACAAGGAGGACACAATGTTGGTACGTGGATGGTTAGAATTGTTGTCTCTGAAAATGTTATAATTGATCTATGGTCCATTGACCATTATTGTCTTATTTCATTTTTACAATGACAGCAATCACAACTACTGACACGGACACAAAAAAGTAGCTCTTCACAGCAATGAATACATACAAGCTCAAATTCACATAAAAAAGACAGCCATCATGATTATGATGAGTACATAGAGATTATAGGCAATAAATCTGCATGTAGCTATGCATAGTAAAAGGTCAAACATGCGAGTATTTAGTGGCACTACCATGGTAATACATTACCTTTTTTTGTGTAAGAATTTCACCATTTGGACTTTTGAGAAGCCATTCACGATCATGTTGCAGTCCTGATCAAAACATTCAAGAGAAAATGAATTCACAAGTTGCTGCATGGACTTCAACACTAAGCACTCAAACATGAATATCAAGTTTAGGTGAAAAAGGGTAAAGCACTGCATCTAATCCTTACCTAAGATGATCACATTCTTTGAGCACCCTATTTTGAAGGTGTTTTTGTATTTAACAATGAGACTTGAGTGAAGTCACCCAACATCCCAACCTCAAAGATTGGATTATTCATCCACTATAGCCCCCTATGATACTCAAACTTTTGTGATTTGGTAGGAAACTAAAAACATTACTCCATGTAACTCACCAGCATAATACTAACATCAGGTGATATACATAGCATGAAAAGCAAGAATTTCCTTCAGGCGAAGCAAATCTAGCATTTAATGTGAGTATGTGACTTTAATTCAGATTGGTTTAGCACAACAAAAGAGAGATTGCACTCCTGCTCATAAGGCTTCCAATCCCTAATGAGTTATGAACACTCATTATTCATTATATCCCAGATAATTTTTAGTACAAATATTATAGATATTATGTGCATTGTAAAAAAAATATCCTTACTTCCTTGCAACATTTATCTCTATTAAGTAACTAAGCATTAGGTAACCAATCATTATTGCACAGAGAAATACTGTCCAATTTCAGAAATGTGCATTAAAGAACAGCTACCTGTATGACTTAATGGCCAACTGTCCACAGTGAATCCAGCGCAGGATTTTATAGGGTAAACTGTTATGGATTTCAGATATGACCTCCTATTTGAGCTTTGTATATTTATCCCTACATCAAAGATAGATCCCGTGTAGAGCATCATGCAGTTTTGATGACTTGTTTATTCAATATATCAAACAAAGTGAACAGAAAATTTACCTTGAGCTGGAAAAATGCCATGTCTGGTGGAACTTGGCAATGCTACAAATGAAGTCGTGACAAAATCAACAAATTTCTGCAGAAAGGTAAGAGAGAGTAAGACTTCTTAACCATCTAAGAAGCATATCTACCTTTCTTGAACAAGCAAGACACAAAGTAAAATTACAAAAACATGAAGAACAATACAATATAGCCTTTATGATACCTTCAATGCTATAAAAAAACAGCATTCACTAATGCATCACACTTGAAATGTATACAAATATATCTCAGAGAAACATGCCTAGATTAACTAATAATAGAATTTTATTTTATTTTTCCACTTTTGATAATAGTTCGACCCAAGTACCCAATGGAATACACGATCTCATCTTGTACATCAGCATTAAAACCACCTTTGCTTAAAATTGATAAAATGGTCAAAGGCTGAATTGCTTAAACTGATAAAATTCATGTCAAGATAAACTACCTTTGTATCCTCAAAGGTAGACATATAACCAAATGAAACTCTAATAGCACCAGTTGGCTTCCCATTTACGATGTCATTGTCATCCCAGCATACATGCCCAGCCTGAACAATAAAGAACGAATTGCAGCTAATAGTTGTCAAAAAACACAGACCTGAATAGAAGGAATTGCCAACATACAATAATAGAAAAAAATACCTCAGCATTCGAAAGCAGTTCCAAGTGAGACAAACCAATGAATTTTGAACACGCACCAGGATTACAAAAACAACCTGTCTATGGGAAAGGAAAAATTAACTGAAACATATTAGCAAGTAATTGATGTAGTTAGCATAAATATGGTACATTGCAAATTTGCAATATTGGTTGTAGAATCTCTTTCGTTATTTTCTAATCCATTATTGGTAATGTCGGCCTTCTAAGTGATATAAGCATTTGTTCAAAGCTGACTGGTAAAGCTAAATGCCTATCAAATAATGATAATTTAAATGAATTAATGGCAAATAAGATACACCATGTATATTAAAATGTTAAGAGTTCATATAACAAAACCTAATATACTTACTTATCAATCCAGTGTAATCCCACTCAAAGCGGGATCTGGGGGGTCGAGATGTACGCACCCTTATCCCGAGAAACTCGAGAGGATGTTTCCGAAAGACTCAGAGATGACAAGAGCAAGACAAGAAAACTCAAATTCAGTTATGTGACAAAAAATAACTAACTTTAGTTCAAAAGCACCACGAATATATATATATCGAAGGCACTACTATATAAATACAGCCAAAGAGCCATAGTCAAGCCCCATATAATAAAACCCAATATCCTGTACAAAATACTTAAGAGACGAAATAAGCTTAGGTCAACTAACCAGTATACCTAAGATTATGCTCTTTAATTTTGCATCTCTATAATAGGCTAATAGCAGTTGAGAGTTTAGGTTGACTAATTACATCAATAGAGAACAGAAAGAAGGGAAGTCACAGCAGCCAACCAACATATGTTACACTCACCCTAAGCTGGATCCCCGAGAGAGAAGCCAGCTTTTCCACTTCACTGTATCCAATCCAAGAACCATCAGAACGTTTCAAGTTCAACGAAACGGTGGGACCCATGACCTGTGATCACAAAAGGAGTTAAAATTTAGAAAGTTGCGCTTTTCCAAAGGAAATGTTCTAGTTAAATCTAGATGTAAGGTAAAAAGAACACTACTATTGAAAATATTACACAAAATACGTCACCCAGTTCTAAACACTCATGTTGAATTCATATCTTTGTAAAAATTCTCACATATCATTTTTAAAACTGAAATGTCAGAAATTCAAGGATTCATTCACAACATCTTTTGCATATATGTGCATGCCCTGATTTTATTTGTAACAAATTAATAAACTGTATTTAGGACACCAATCTCTCAAATATATTCCTAGCTCAGGTGGCAAATCATATTTCAGCATGAAGACTATAAACACAGGTTGAGATGAAAAGATTGTCTGATGTTTCCAGACTCTCAGAAAAAGCCATCATTGAGTAACAAATTTTGAGGCACAGGCAGAGACACGAGACTTTTTCCCCATCTGAATCGACACTTAAAACATGAAATCCCGACTTCCAAATCTCAATTAACATCCATTAACAAATAAACTATAAAATAATACAAAAGATATTAAAAAATCAATATTACAGCACTTGTTGCTTGGATTAAGAAAAAACTACAACAAACCTTGTTGATCCCGCCATAAATTACACACACTTCAGCTCCATTATCATGGTTTAGAGCCAACAAAGTTCTCCTCAAATATCTTGCAAGGGACGCGGTGTGCCTAGAAAATGACAAGTCAGGGGGGAAATATCAGAAGATGGAAAAATGACAGAACTTTTTTCATCAGCCATAATTGATCAACATCTTAAGAGACATTATGTCATCAGCATATGGTAATATGTTGGAGATATGGAGTTGTGTGCGGATATTCTAATTCGTAACCAACGGAAATAGAGTTAAAGTTATGCTTAAACCACAGTAATGGAGATTATAGATACAGACATACTTGTGTACATATATGCCCATACATGTGTCTGTGTGTCTGTGTGTTTATGCGCCTTAACACGTATATAGATGCAGAATTTCAATCTGTATGACTGTGACCCATTTAAACTTCCAAAGATCTTAAAATCATTTTAAGGCATCTATCTCAATCCAATTTAACCAAGGTGATAAAGGAAGTTAACAGAAAATTTTCACCAAAAAGTAGTTCAGTTTAATGTCTTCAGCAGCACATAAAATAAGAAATTTCAACAAAGAAAAACTGCTTGATGGGGTAAGCATTCTCACTGATGGTTTGCGGGACTACACTTTAGATGGTGTCAGCAATCATATTAAATATTTACTCTAGAAAAATAATCAGCTTGAAATTAAAATGCTGCTCTATCTTTAGTAGTAAACTCCTATCATACCTATTTATTGCAGAAACTGTAAGAGTTTTAAGCATTCTAAATCCATGCCGTATTGATGTAATACTTAAAAAAGATATAGTCCCATCCTCAAACTGCTCTTCAATTCCTTTTCTTTGCTTGACAAAATCCATATCAGCAATTGATGCTGCCACAGTACCTGGGTTGGAATGATTATATTAAGATGAAGTACAGGAAGAAGAAGAAAACCCTTACATGCAGATGGACCACAGATTTTTGCCTATTGTGCATAGAAGATTTCAGGCTCATATCAGATGCATACACATCCGTATGTAATGCGTGATAGATCATACTGTAAAGAGGCAATAATTTGATTCATTTAATCTAAGAAATATCACGAAAAAGCAAAAAACGAAGCACCAAACTTCACAAAGATTCTCTTTCAATAATTCAATCTTGCCAAAATTGCTGAACACACCACATCTTAATGCAGCATGCCCTTACGAATGAGCACGCTCAACTCCTCCCTCGTATTCTCACCTCTAGCACCAATCACTTGAACATATACTACTAAAGTCAACACAACCACCCTCTACATGCAGCTACCAAGAACATCTCACACAAAATCCCAGCGCTGAACAGACAAATTGTGGGATGAGAACAAAGATAGAAACATAAATCGAGTTTAAATTGATTGAACTTGTAGTTGCATGTCCTTATCATATACCACAGTCATAATTTACTCCAAAGTAGAACAATATCAGTGAGGTGAACTGGTCGAAAGTGGAGTTGTTCTTTTGATATCTATATCTTACTTTCTCTTGATGTTTTCACCAAGTGCATTAAGAGAAAGAAGCATAAGACATCATGCACAGATATGCAGCATGGAAAAATACAAATCCACAGAATGAGCTGAAAAGAAGCATTTGCAATTTTAAAAAAGCAAATGGGCAAGGTTTATGAGGGAAAAAAACTTCTACGTATCTAGTTTTTTTTAAAATTATTTTTGTACCCTAATTTTGGAATCAAGAATTATCCCCCAAGCACATGTCCAGCAGAAAAAGAAAAAGAAAAAAGAACACATAGCTACAGCGACAAAAGAAAATGTTTAAGTAAACACACCTCCGCTAAAGTATGTCTTCTTTAGCAACTTGGCTGCTTCTGTTTCAAAGAACAAAACAAATAAACAAGTAATTGGTTCAAATTGTCCAACTCCTATCCCCAGATGCACCAATCCCTATAACATTTTTAAAACATAAGAAAATGAAGGGGGAAGGGATAACTTTACTATCATGACATTCAAAAAGCACAGTGAAATGGGAAATTAAATAATTTTTTCTTATAATTAGATGCAAATGTTCGGAGTATATCTAGAAGAAAAATACAGACAGCAACAATCTAAATAAGGATTGTCACTTACATGCATGTTCTTACTTAATAGGAAGGGGCAGCATGGGCATCAGATAGTCATAGCGTTGAACAAAAAAATAGCTATTTAACTTGCCAAATGGATCTAACATTTCTTTATGACTCTGATTAGTCAGTCTACGAACTCCAGGTATGAAGCTTGCATTTTACGATTAATTGTTTTTCCCTCCTAACACCCAAGGATTCAAAGTTTCATAAGCTTAGAATCAAAGCAGATCTGGTAATCAATGTCAAATTATATACCACCAGAATACCCAATATACAAAACATTACCAGATTCATTGTTTCCAATTACATACTATGATTTATATAAAAACATAGATCATAAGTCATAACTATCCCACATTATCTGTATGCAATGCCTCTCACAGAATTCAACCACCGACAAATTTTAACATCTAACTGACAACTTTCAATTGTTATAACGTTATAGGTTTTGGATAAGAAACATTTAACTATTATACACATGTTTTCTCAGCTATTCTCTTACCATTTCGGACAAGGAGGGCACCAAGTCCAGTAGGATAACCAAATAGCTGCAAGAAACAAGAAAATATAAAGATAAATACTCACAAGAAGACATATGTTTCAACTTCTAATCATGAGCTATGACTGAACTACCTTGTAGAATGACATGACCACAAAATCTGCTGCACACTTTGATAAATTTGGTGGATCCGTTGCACATCCCTTGGCAGCATCAATCAAAACGAGCAAGCAGTCCCTTTTACCATATTTATGAATGAGAAAAGTTAGTCTTACTATTTATCAGTAAAACACTGAGAAAAGGTGGTTAGAAAACATAGAATAAGCATAACCACAGACAGCCAAAGAAATAAGAATTTTTAGCAAAAATACAACAGGAGAAAGTTCAAACTGAGTCTTCATCAGTATCACAGTGCTTACAGGGAGTGCTGAGGCCATATACAAACTTTAGGTAGGGTCATAACCCATAGTTCATATCTATAAATTTAACTGCTATCTGTTTAAAATGTTAACTGCAAGTGGCACTCACTTTTCATTTGCTCAATTGAGAGTCTCTGCAAGTATACAATCTAAATCGAAATATTAAAATAAAAAATGCAAAACCCGCCCAACATCAACCTTGTCAGCAGCATCATTACTGTTGGCAAACCATGCCCCCAGGTCATCTACAAGCTAATCTCAAAAGCAACACTAAAAGGGTAACCGCTGCACAAGAGTATTTTATTTCTCCTTTTATCATTACACCCCACCGATGCCTCCCCCTCTTTCTGAAACCTAAAGACCATACTCATACTTGATTCCACTAGTGTTATTTTCCAGTATTTGATGCTTATGCTTCAAATTTAAGTTCATTCTGACCTACATTTCCAAATTAAAATAACCTAACACTTGCAAAAGCATGTCAGAAAAAAAATGCAATGCAGGTCTGCATACAAGAAACAGGAAAAAAAACAGCAAAACTAAAAATCAAATTGCTATAATGCTAAAAGCAGTACTCTAAATAGTAGCATAATAATGAGCGTTGTTTTCTATATTTATACAACAACATCTACCCAGTGTAGTCCCGCTTTCGCAGGATCTGGGGGGTCAGATGCAAAAGGACGTAAAGTGCCTAAATCAAATTCCAAATAATGATATTCAGACTTCTAACGTATAACCTACCTATCCAAAACTGAGCTTTAATAGTTCTTCCTAAATCAAACCACATAATTACCCCCAAGATATGTGATACGGTCCAATTAGATCCTGGATGAAGTGTTTTACGTGGGTTTGCAAGACCATTAGGATTATCTCTTTATTATTAATTATGATATAGTTTAATTTAGATATAATTTATATCTTTCCTTATAGATTAGATTATTATCTTTCCTTTTAGTCTAGATATCTTTTTATAAGATTAGGGTTTATTATTTCAGCAGCTTTGTATTCCGTAGCCTATATATATGGCTTTATTATTCAATAAGAGGATTAAGCAGAATATTAGTAAAGGAGGTTTTATGTAAAACCTAGAGAAGGTTCTGTCAAGGACGAACCCCCTCAATCTATCTCTTTCTATCTCTTTTCTCTTGTTCACCATAGATCCTAAGACTAGTTCTCGCGTCTCTAGACCCGTGACTAGATCCTACGCTAAGGCACATAACATCTTGGTATCAGAGCCACACGTCATGGGTGACGCAGGTTTGGGAGCCAAGTTGGAAGCTTTCATGGAGCAGATGACTACGAGGCAAAAGGCGCTAGAGGAGCAGACGGCAGAACTGTCCAAGTCAGTTTTGGGTAAAGGGAAGGGTCCCTACAATGACAACATGGAAGACCAAAACAACATCCAGAGCAGCAGCGGTGGTTCGGGTTCAAACTACAGACCCACCCCTCAGTTAGGAGCACCTCTCGTACCCCGTTATTCCAAATTGGAATTTCCAACTTATGATGGTACTGAGGATCCTTTGGGATGGCGATGTGAGAAGTTCTTCACCAGTCAACGGACTGCCGAGGGAGATAAGGTAACCTTAGCAGCCTTCCATCTATTGGATGAGGCACAATTGTGGTTTGATCAAGTAGAACAGGAGGAGACCAACTTAAATTGGGAGCGCTTTAGAGAATGCTGCCATGTGAGATTTGGTCCACCCATGAGCAACAATCCTCTTGGAGAACTAGCAAACCTCAAGCAATTAGGCTCCGTTGAAGAATATCAACGTCAGTTTCAATCACTCTTGGCTAGAACTTCTGATTTAACCCCACAACAACAGGTGAATTTGTTTACAGCTGGGTTAAGGGAAGACCTCAGAATTGACATTGAGATGCAGCAGCCAGGTAATCTGGGGATAGCCATGAATATGGCTCGAGCATTAGAGCGTAAACAAGGTGTTTCACAAGGGTTTGTGACCTTAACTCCCAAGGTGAGCACACCGATTCTCAATTCCAGCAAAAAGGATTCTGAGATCTCAATTCATAAGATTGCAAGTGAGAGGACTGAAGGACAACTCGCAAGGCCAGCTGATAGAAGCACCAGTAACATGGATTATTCTACCCCGTTTATCAAACGACTCACAAGATCAGAAATGGCAGAAAGAAGAATTAAAGGATTGTGCTTTAATTGTGATGAGTCCTACAGTAGAGGCCATAAATGTAAAAGGTTGTTCTGGATTGAAGTGCCTGACGTCGAGCTTGAGGACAAGCTCAATGCCGGGAAGGGGTGAGATGATACGGTCCAATTAGATCTTGGATGAAGTGTTTTACGTGGGTTTGCAAGACCATTAGGATTATCTCTTTATTATTAATTATGATATAGTTTAATTTAGATATAATTTATATCTTTCCTTATAGATTAGATTATTATCTTTCCTTTTAGTCTAGATATCTTTTTATAAGATTAGGGTTTATTATTTCAGCAGCTTTGTATTCCGTAGCCTATATATATGGTTTTATTATTCAATAAGAGGATTAAGCAGAATATTAGTAAAGGAGGTTTTATGTAAAACCTAGAGAAGGTTCTGTCAAGGACGAACCCCCTCAATCTATCTCTTTCTATCTCTTTTCTCTTGTTCACCATAGATCCTAAGACTAGTTCTCGCGTCTCTAGACCCGTGACTAGATCCTACGCTAAGGCACATAACAATATGATTCATTCAGCAACTCAAACTGAAAATATCCTCCAACTCATCTTTATAAAGGCTTGTTTGGCAGTACAAGCTGATAATGCAGGTGAAATAGATAAGCTAGCTTATGGAACTTAAGGTAAAAATAGCTTAATTGCTATTATTAATAGATTTCAAAAATAAAATAAATGAAATGAAGCAACACAGAGCCTTAACAATTACCCGTTCACCCAACTAAACAAATGCAATGCAAGGTAAATGATCTCAGTTTGGATGTTGGATAGATGTAGCATTAGCTCGTGTACTTATAAAAATGAAAACACTTAAAACTGTATTTCTGTTCACTTATAACTATGTCTTCAGAATCAGGCCACCATGTACTTGTCAAAGGAAAAAACTGTTCACTAGGAATTAGGAAATATAAAGCAAAAAGAAAGATTAGGAATTCCATACTTGCTATGTGCTGCACCCCCAAGGTCTTCATTCAGATGTTCTTTGACAAAGCTCACCAAATCGTGATTGAGCTTGACACCAGAGAAATTACACTCAGAAGGGAAGGCAAACAAGTGGTATGCATTACCTGCAAGTCATGCAATTAAATGATGCCAACTTTAGGAAGAAAGATAATTTGAAATATAATTTTCAATTATTTGCAGCCAAATATTAGTTGTTTTACTTCCTAGGCATGAAGTAACCATAGTAACTGTAAAGTGAGATGATGGCAGTTGTAAGCTTTCCCTCATTAACTTTAAGGACATGATGGGTATCCAGCTAGCAGAAGGGGGAAGAAGATATATTCAGAGAAATAATTAGCAGCCTTTTTCCCCTTGAAATGCTGGAAAAGAAAATCATTTCCTTCTCCACCTGGAAAACACCTGGACTTACTACCCGACCACCAAGAATAAACTATACCCCTGTGCAGAGACTTTGTCCCTTTTATCCTCTGACCACTGTCAGAATCTCCAGTTGCAGCAAGTAACTGACGCACTGTCGCAAAAATCTAAGAGCTGCCAATATCAGCAAAGAAGATATTTTCTCTTCTTTCCGCTTTTTGTTCTTGTTCTACCAAACTATCAGGGTGAAACCTTCTTCTCTCACTAATGAAGGAAAACTCTTGGGGGAAGTTTTCCTCTATATCTTCACCCTTCACCCACCAACAATAATCAAGGCCTAAAAAATTGTATGATTCTATAACTCTAAACATGTATTCTGAACTAGATACAAAATACAAGTTTTTATTCAGAAGCTTGGAAGCATAGTAAACAGATAATAAAACTCCACATTGCCTGCTTCAGCTATGTTCAATATTACATGTAGCTGAAAACACACATAGCACAGGATTGATACTATAAACCTAACACATTAGCATAATCACAAGAAATAAACACTACGCCCTCGCTTCTGAATGCTGAAGTTGTAGAATTAGGCCTATATTGTTCATGTAGCCATTTAAGATGATCAAACATAGGATTTCCATCTAGCAAACTAAAAGTAAAACTATTTTTTGATCAGTACTTTTACTTACCATCATGATCTTCCTTCAGGTAATCCACTTTGTTTCTCGTGATGAAAGGACGATGTGACAACTTAAAAGAAGCTCTTCTATCCTTGGGAAATGATTCATCGATAAATTCATCTACATCAACTGCAGCGGCAGCAGCGCCTTTACTGAGAGCATATCTGGAGATCGTTAAGTATGTACTTGGCTACTTAATCAAATCACAACACAGGGAGAAAAAATATGCCTCACATGCTCTGTAAATCACTCTATGCATATTAAATTAACATAAAATCCAAATCATATTTCTACAGAAGGAACCAGCAGTCAGCACAACTTGATTATATCGTGATTATATTATTATACAACCTACGAAACAAGAAAAGATAAAGCATGATTGCCATTGAGCAAACTGCAACTTTTTCACAATGAGAGCTTTCTGCCTTAAACAAGCCAGTGAAATAACATGATAGGGCAGGATACTCTCTTATTCCGATTACACTGTTGTGATTCTCCATGGTATACATAAAACGGCTCTGGCTACTCCAAGGAAAGGCCTCGCCGACCATTTTCAATGCTGCTGTTGTCCCAGATGTGAAAATGCATTTGTATTCTTTCGCAGGTGCATTAAAATAATCAAGGACCTTTTCCACAATAAATTAACATGATTAATATATACACGTGAAAGAGCAAAAAAGAGGAGCAAATAAATACCTCTTCCAAGTTAGCACAAAGGAACATTATATAAAAGTTCAAATTATCTAAAAAAGGCACAAGTGCTACTTATGTTCAGCACCTAGCCATCACCATATGCAAAGTTTCATATTTATATTAGTAAAGACAGTCGAATATACCTGCTGGCGGCAGTCTCTTATAATGTCAGCAGTACTCACACTGGAGTCACTTTGGCTATCTAATCCAACCAACACTAAGGAAATACCACTTATCTAAATTCAATAACAGCCTCTAAAATCATATAGAAACAGGAGTGTATTACATGATTCCTACAATTCAGAATATTAATATTCGTAAATGATACAATGCAGAGAATGAATTCCAAAGTATTGTAATACACCCTTCAAAGCAATAACAAAAAGAAAGGACATGGGGTTGCTACTTTTTCTTTTTCTCTAAAGGAGAACAAAGAGTATTAATTTGGATTCAAATATATAGAGGCACCTTTTAGAAGTCACCTTCTCCATTTCATATAGTTCCAGATTAATCAAATTGTGAGGAAAAAGAAGAAGAGCAGAAAGGAGATGAGAGATTTGACATGGCCAAATCTGTTTAAAAAAACACTCATCTCCAAGTCATTACTTGAAAATTTTAGTGAGCAAAGTACCCTATGTGCCCTTTGACTAAAAATAGGTATCTTCAATATTCTGAAGGAGAATCAATTGCAAACATAAAATAAACAATCTGTCTTTGCCATCATATCCTATTTCTTTTCTTCTTTCCCTCCTCCCCCTCAAGAATTACAACTGTAGGTTTCAGCTGTATTTAAAACTTATGACGCTATACTACATAACCACAGTGCACTTGGCACCTGTATCTCATTCGATGACATGCTAATATTTAGATGATACAAGAACCACTGTTTTCAAACCTAACAACAAGGGAAGTCCACCAAAATCTCAATTAAGTTCAAATTCACAAATAACTAAGGCTTGTTTTGTGTTAGCACTAACAACTTGTATTGCACTTACAACTTTTATATCAGTTGCACTTGTCTAACGAAATCAAGTGGCACAATCCAATCCCAAACCAGCAAAAAGACTTTCTATTGCAGGATTTGCAGCTAAATTCTGATTCAAGGATACGAGGATTGCCATACACGTTGGAGGTGAGGTCTTTAAAGACAGCTTCCATTTGCGATTCAGAATACAGCGTAGCACCAGCATGATCCAAGTACACCAAACCTACAGATTTTCAGCAGACCTTCAATATCGAGTTGAATCAAATGAAGAACTAAAAAACCTGCTATACCAAAGCATCTAATTACATAAATTACGAGGAACATTAAAATAAACTTCAAAATAGTCCCACTGAAACTAAGTCTTACCTTCTAATCGCTTAAATTCTGTAGCTCGGATTTCATCCACGCTTTTCGGACCACTAGGATATCCATAGTCGTCTCCAAACTCCTTGAGAAACTCGTCTTTATCAGCGATCATTGTTCAGAAGAAACAACCGGAGCAGCACTAGGCGGTGAAGAGCAAATTGCCTATAAAACTAAACTTCAACCAAAGGCGGTGCGAAGCCGTAAAGGACCGAAACCGGTAATCAAGAAATTTGGAGTAGAGAATCGATTAGTAGAAATCCAATTCTGGAAAGAAATACACCGGTAGTATACAACCGATCGGAAATACAGGCTGTCACCGACCGCCTCAGAATATGTTGGCTCTTCGTTTTTAACCAGATAATCGATTCGTGGAAGTCTAATTTTTGGAAAGAAATGCACGGTAGTCATAAGTATAACCGATCGGAAACACAGGCTCTCGCCGCCTCAAAATATTTTAATTTTTTCTTTCTTCTTTGTTTTTGTGCAATCGTTTTCTGGTCGTAACTCTATAAAGCCCGGTCCATGCCAAAAAAGAAGGTACGAATGGCATTGATGCATCCCATGCCCTCTTCCATCGGGCAACGCCGCAACGAGACAGTGGATTGATAAGACACACCGGTAGTGACTACTAACTTTTCTTTGAACGCTCGTTCATGTTGACTGGGTGAGTTGGCTCGTTGGATTGATTTTTGAGAAACTCTTTTTTATTCAATTAGAAACACGAAAGTCGTGATGATTACTCCGCATTGTTTTTTGGTCAAGAATTGTCACCTGGAACAGCTTGCAACTACATCATCCGATACGAGTCTTTTGATCATTGCACTGGGTATGTGATGGGGTTAGGTTTTAATGAAAAGAGTCCTTATGATAAACAGTGGTGAGTAGCGTGAATCATATAGATTAAGGTGGACAAACGGCCTCGTTTAGACTTTCATTAATCTGTAACATGTTCATAAATTCTTACAAGTTTGCATACAAAGCAATGTTCATTTACGTAACAAACTTGGGTCTTTTCATTCTCTTGAGTTGTTCATGTGTAAGACATGAGCAATTATGTGTGAACATATGAAAAGGTTTGTTATGTGATATGAACAATTTTTGTGTGTGAACATGTACAATATTACGAAAAACGACACTAGCTAATGAAAGTCTAATCTGGTTAGTTTGGCTGCCTTAACAATTCACGTTGTTCCTTACCATTTATCGTAAGAGTGCTACTCACTATAATCTAATTCTATATGTATTTTACTGCACATAATCATGACTACAAGTTATTTACAAAACTAAGCTTGAACATGGTATGCTACTCTCTACAATGCAATAGTAAAATTCTCCAAAAGTTTAGTTTATAATGACCATTGATATTATTGAGGCAAATAGTTTGGTCAATAAGCTTGCTCGTTTGAACAATGTGTCTCATTGGTAGCTAATTTTCGGGTCAAGAGCTTAGAATGCTCGACGGGGTCTATATGGACCGTCCTAAAACTATTAGCCCAAATACATACTTTTTAAACACAAATAAGTGCCGTGAAGCTTTGTTTGGTCTTTATCTTGGACATTAATTCTAGTTTTTCACCCCAAGTAGGTAGCAGCGTGAGCATCTCTCTCTTCTAATCCTGGCCAGTGTCTGCTTGTATTGCGGAATTCAACAAACAAAGGTCGTGAAGATGAGAAGGCAACATTTTAAGCAAAACAGAGGACAAACTTACAAGAGGTTCTTTCTCGACACGAAAGGTCAATTGATACTTTCAACTCCTTCAAGCATTATACAACGACAGATCTGATTTAAGGCAACGAACAACTACCATGACAGTATGGTTTTGGGCAAGGAGGCCTAGGTAAGGTCTACAAGGGTGTTCTTCCTGATAAGAGCATTGTCGCCATAAAAAAAAAGTTGATCAGCACTATAGACAAGACCCAAATAAAGGACTTCATAAACGAAGCTGTGATTCTCTCACAAATAAATCACAGAAATGTAGTCAAGCTACTTGGATGTTGCCTCGAGACAGAAGTGCCTGTCTTGGTCTACGAATTTATACCCAACGGGACTCTCTTGATCTCATACAGAGGTCAAACGACACTCCAATGATGCTGTGGCATGCACGCCTTAAGATTGCTGCAGAAGCAGCTGAAGCCCTCTCATACTTGCAATTGATTTTGGCTGCAACCGTTCCCATCATCCTCAGGGATGTCAAGACGTGCAACATTCTTTTAGACAGTGTCATATACCGCAAAAGTGTGATCTTGGAATCTCGGTGTGTGCCCCTGTGGACAGGAGTTCATTGACCAAATCGGTCCAAGGAACATTTGGATACATGGATCTAGAGTACTACTCAAGTAAGTTGACTGAAAAGAGCAACATCTACAGCTTTGGTGCAGTGCCTGTGGAGCTACTCACGGGAAGAAGGCAGTGTCTTCAGAAAGGCAGGAGGAAGACTGAAGAGCAACATCTACAGCTTTGGTGCAGTGCCTGTGGCGTCACACTTTGTCTCGTCAGTCAAGGAGGGTCAATTGTTTGCAATTGTAGAGGAAAGCTTGAAGACGGAGGCAAACGCTTGGCAGATTACTCAAGTTGCTGTTATAGCATCTAGATGTTTGAGAGTGAAGACAGACCCGGTATGAAGGAAATTGTTGCACAGCTTGATGCATGAAGATGAAAATGCATCCTTGGTTTTATAATGATCTGAATCCAAGGACACAGAGAAGTTGCTCGGTGGAATTAAAGCCTAGTTTGTCTGAGTGACAATTCTGGAGATGAATAATTCATATTGGACTTAGTACTAGGATAGGGTGGACACTTGTATCAATTCCTACCAGTAAAGAGAGGTCTAATTCAAGTTGTAAATTTACACATTTGTAATAGCATCTATCTATTTAAATGGCCTTCCAGAATGCAAAAAAGTTTTAACCAACATTAAATAAGTTCCAAGCAGTACAACCTTACTTAATTGACTTGTAATGCCCTACAAACCAAAGAATTTTTCAGGCTCTTCAGACAAGATCAATCTGCCCATTCTCAAGAAATGGCTTAACTGACTTGTAACGCAGAACATATAAATCGTCTTCAACAAGGTCTACAATCTCATCCGCACTGCCAGCACAGAGAATTATGCTAGTTAGATGATTTGTGCAAAATGTAGAATACTAAAATCAAAGTTATACAGGATACTTTTGTGAGGATAAGTACTTGCCTCTCATCAAGCGCAACAGCCCCAATGGAACCCTTGCTCTTGCAGAAAACAAATGTATCCACATGGGGTTCCGGCACTGAAAAAGAAAGTAAACTTAGAAGCATAGTCTTCTCAGAAATAGTAAAAAAATAAGATATAAACATATAGGCAACAAATGGCAACATGATTTAAGAGCCAACCATAGTCCAGACATTTAAGACTCACTGAAGTTTACTGCAGTTTCACCAAAATGCTCTTACTATTACTTTTTGCACATGCTAGTATGAGACTTGTATTATTCAGAACAAAGCAAGTATTATTTGGCATGGAACCAAATATTATGTTGCATAAAGCTAGATATTAGTAAACATTAACCATTGTTTTTAAACTTCTTCGCTAAGCTGTTCATATTTTCCTACAAGATAGGTTTAATGCCATAGTATAAAGCCAAGTGATGAAACCTAGCATACAGTTCATCCATCATCATCATCATCATCATTAGCATACAGTTCATCCAATAGTTCATATTTACATGGTTTGTAAAGCAAACTATGAAACACATAGATAATCTTTAATGTGTAAAAAAGTAAAATCTTAATGTTTTTAAGCAAAATTAAGCTCCTACAGTGTGAATTTCTTTTATAGCAACTACAAAATCATTTGGTCTCGCAATTTCTTTCGAGTGTGTTTGCTCATCGTTTAGGCCGGTGAGTGATATTTACTTATAGAACAAGTACAGACACCAGAATGAGTAATGACTAATGACCATGAAAATATATTCTATAAATGGCAACATACAGCTCTTGGTAAAATGTTAACAAGTAAATACCCATATCGTCCTCTTCACTTGCATTTGATTGTTTTAGGTTAGACTGATAACCACTTGGAAGCTTTGAAAGGGCTGATTCATCAAGATGATTCTTCATATTTTCATGATACCTATAAACAAGAGGAAAATGTCTAACAAATATGAAGACAGGAGGTTTTAGGTAGGGCTGTAAATGAACCGAGCCGTTCGTGAGAAATTCAACGTTCGGTTCGGTTAAATCATGTTCGTGTTCGGCTCGGTTTGTAAACGAACCGAGCTTGAGCACTATTTTAAAGCTCGAAAGATAAATGAACTGAGCTTGAGCACAAGATAACTCGGCTCGTTTGCTCATGAGCAAACTCGATTTTATGCTCATGAGCAAGCTCGATTATACACTCATAAAAAACTAGATTACATGTTCATGAATAAACTATACTATATATATTATATACAATATAATATTTATGTTAAGTTACATAGTTTTGGTAGTGTTTCTCAAACCACGTAATTTAATTTTTAGTTTCATTTGCTTGTATAATTGATCAAGTAAACGAGTTGTTCACGAATTTGTCTATCGAAGAAACTAAATGAGAGGTTCGCGAGCAAGCTCGAGCTCGGTGAACATTTAAATGAACGAAACTCAAACAATTATTTTAGCTCAAACCAAGCTCGCGTTCGAGCTCGAACTCGTCTATTTTTAACCGAGTCAAGCTTGAACAACTCAAAGCTCGGCTCGGTTCGGTTCGATTACAGCCCTAGTTTTAGGATGCCACACAGAAAAAAAAAAAAAAAATGGTTAAAATTTCACCTTTTTGCAAACCTTTGCTCTTCTCTCGATAGCCGGTTCCAAAGATCTGTCTTAGAGATGTGAATCATGTCCATCTCAATCTGCAAAATAGATTCAGATTAAAAAAAAATATGGTCAATGGAATAAAAGGTTGGCTCAAAAGCATATAAACAATTTTTCAGTTTTTCAGATAGAAAGCGAAGCTTATAAGAAATTATTGTATTCAATTGCATATGTACAGTGTCCTAATACAGGAACTTAACAGACATTATACAAAGCGAAAAAATAAGTATTTGTCCACTAGAAAGAAAAGGCAAGCCATGACTTCTTCAAATTGTCTGATAAGATTTGGTAGGAAATCCAAATAGCAAAGCTTAGGAATATCACCTTCTGGAGTCGGATTCGTAAATATGATCGAAGCAGAAACTGAGCTCTATCCAGATCCATCTGATAGATAGATACAATGAGCGGATCGAATCCACTTTTCATGAACTCCTCAATATTATCTTCCTAATCACATAATGCAGCATAAAGTGAATATGCAATTCATAGAAGAAAAAAAACACAGCATGCATATCGGTGGCACCTTGGAGCTATAAATACTTAATACATACATTTCATTTAAAATTTCTAATCATGCAACTGCTAATGTTACAACTAGATTTAGTCCTACTCCTAACACATATATGGTGTTTTGCTTTACACCAAACTAAATGGCAATAACAGAATTCAAACATTTCAATATACTTTATTCACATAGTCAATCAGCCATTTACAAGTCATGGAATCAATGAGAAAGAATAGCAACAAACAAACAAACAACAGAAGCCTCGTCAATCGGATAAGTAAAAATTATTAAAGGGCAAACAAGTTCAGACCAAAAGACACAGAGAAATAATGAGAAAAGAAAAGACAAGGGTGTGGGATTAGATAGATGTTAAGTATTCATTCACTGGGAACTATACAGAAGTAATCGAAGAAAAGAGTAAGCATGCGCACATTGTATCTTTATGGAATTACTGAACTGTAATAGCAAATGACATATGTTACAGTAATTGGAAAGCTATAACCATGTCCAGAGTTTTCAAGTTCACACAATCACACCATCAGTGAAATATTAAAAGAGATTCATAAGTAGTACAAGATGGCCTTTATCAGAAGCTCCTGATTTTCATTCTTCTCCAGCAATAACCACACACAACTCAGACTCTAAGATATGAGAAATTGCACAAAGCATTTGCGCTATTTGGTGGTGGTCCCGCTTATGGGGTCAAATTTATACAGAAGATATTTTTCAATCTCAACGATCTCATAAGTATCATACCAAATCCCAACCTAATTTCAGTATTACAAGTCATTCCTACTACCAAAATCAGGATATCAAAGAATACAACATGAAGTGGTAGAATGAAAGCAAATTACAAATTCCTACCCAAAAAATTGAGTGAGCCAATTGAAGAAAGAAAAGAAGCAACAAGTTGTACAGCAAATTAGGGCTCCAAGAATTAGGGACAGAAGAAACAATACCATGAGTTGGATCTGCTCTCTGGATCTCTGGACCAGATCAGTCTGAAACTGAAGGATTTCAGGAGCGGCCTTCTCATTGCGCCAGGCTCTTTTCAAGAGCTCAGCATCTGTTGTTGCCATCAGAGATTCATAGTCGTCAGTTGGGAACTCTGAAGCATCCCCTGAACCACTTGCCATGGCTGAAACTGAAAGACTGAAAAATTGATTCTGTCAGGTGAATAGCACATCACAGGTTAGAGAAAGCAAGCACGAAATTTTGGTTTGGGCGCCAAAATGATTTAGGACAGCTTGAAACTGGCTCCTATTTCACCCAGCAAGAAAAAACCCTAACCCTAAATCCAAATAATTCGAACCTGGATATGAAGTCTAGACGTGCGAGTGCGCGAGTGTGCGTCCACCGTCGTGCCACCGGCCCACCACTCACCAGAAAACCACCGTAGGGACGCCGATTTTGGTGAATAAAAGGCGGGATAGTTTAACGCCTTTTCTTTTCGGCCTATATCAATCCCAACCCGACCCGCTTTGAAAATCCAAACTTCGTCCTGTTTTTTGATGATGTCCAATTGTGTCCATCATCACACAAAAGTGTTTTTATCAAAAAAAAAACAGTATTTCTATTTGTCTTAAAATACATATAAAATAATTATAAAATACGTATTTCAATGTAAATAAAAATATTTTTTAATAAAAAAATACTTCTTGTGGTATAAGTAAAAAAGGGCTTATAGGAGTAATATGGGAAATATGGGAAATAAAATGAGATGTTTTTCTCTATTTTAGGTTGGGTATGTTTATTATAGATTATGGAGCGAACTAAAGTTTCAAGACCCTAACAAATAATTTTTTTTAGTTTGGTATAGTTTTGTAATTTTTTTTAAAAAAATTATATATTTTAAAAAAATCGTGTATTACCATATATTTTAAGTTGAAAATTTGTAAAATACACGGTAGATAATTAGATATAAAAAATACAAAACTATGTATTAAACAAAATTAGGTCATTGCTTGTTTCAAGGGTGGTCTTAACCATTATACCAATGCTTTATTGATAAGGAAAAGTGACAGAATGGTTTTATTTTTTGATAAGGAAAGTGGAGAGTCAGACCTACATAGGAATTTAGCTTAGGGTTAGTCCATCCTATTCTTGAAGATCTAGATCAATCTAGATCTTGAATGAATGAGTCAGACCTACATAGGGATGAAAAACAGTCTAGGTATTGATGGATGATCTATTAGAAGTTGAAGCTGCAAGGGCACATCTTCCACCACAACCTACTACTCTTGGCGAGTACATGTTGCCCACTAGTCGTGGCCCAATCTCAGGCTAGGGGTCGTGTTTCCTCGGGTTACAGCCCATTACTTTGAGTTGAAATCGAGCTATCAAGTTCGACCTCCCCTAGTTCCACCAACGGCTCCTAAGAAATCTCATGAGTTGATTGATATGGAGAATATGATGATTGAGATGAAAGAGTTGTCTAAAAAGGTGCAAGCTCTTGAGCAAGCACAAAAGATGACAGTGACTCAAGTGGATCAAAATGCAATCAATGCACATAGACCTTTGGGTACTTTATCGAGCCATCCCGAATAGAATCCAAAAGGTCAAATTCTAGAGGTGAATTTGAGGAATGGAAAGGAACTTCAATATAAAGAGGTGGAGCCAATGAAAGCTAAAGAGACAACAAAATCGGAATGCCTTGTTGAAGAGGACGGAACACCTTCTTATCCCGCCAAGGAGAAAGTGGTGCCATATGTTCCACCACCAAAGCTTCAAGAACCAGATTTATAGGTGTCCCCGGAAGCCCCTGTCCATGGAAAAGTTGCATCTAAGGTCTCGTTGGGCGAGCTAGAAGTCCTAAAGCTAGAGTTGAAGCCATTACCCTCTACTGTAAGGTGTATGAAGGCCATATTTTCTGAGGATCGAGCACAAGTTGAATTCAAGTCCGGGAATCAAGTGCTTCTTACTCATCATAAGTCAAATATGCTCCCTAGAAGAAAAAGTACAAGAAGGGTCGGGACCTTACCTCATACACCAAGTTCTTAAAGGTGATTTTGTTGAGCTTTGGCACAAGAACTCGGGGTATTAAAAAGGTTAGAAAAGTTCGACACAAGCCTTACAAAGAACATGATCCGATTAAGTTGGGTATCACCGACCCTCCCGATCCGAAGACTTGACATCGGTGAAGGGTCAAGCTAATGACCTTAAAGAAGTGCTTCTCGGGAGGCAACTCGAGCCTTTTAATTTGTGAGTATTCGTTCTCCCTCTTCTTTAATTTCTATATTGGGGACAATATAGGGTTTAAGTATGGGGTAGGGCATACGCACTTTATATAGTTTTACATTGTATGTTTAATTTTCTTACTTGTTTGTTTGCTTTGTTTTTGTTTTGTTTTGTTTGAGTCATAATAAAAAAAGTGAAAAAAGAGAGTCTTAAGATGATTCGATAGATATCCTTACTTGGAAATTGGCCACAATGATTAGATATTTGTTTATGATGCTAAGTTTTCGAATTTCTCTAAAATACATTGATATTTCTTTGATGAATTGCCTAGCATGGAGTTATTAATGAGATTTTAGCTTGAATAGGTCCATAAACAAAAGCCTTGTGAGATTTTTGGCCTAATAGATTACAAATGTGTCACCTTGCATTCCTTGTGTGCGATTCTTGCTTTGATTACTTAATCTGTAGAACTTGCGTTATAACCTTTTTCGAGACTATATATATGACTTTTGTGCATGACATGGAAATGATTGAGGCATTTGTTTTGCTAGCCATAATCCTTTAACTACCTTTGCATGTAATTTCCCGTGTTTCAAGCCATGTTCTATCCTTTTTATAACCTTATTTTTGAAGCTCCACAAAGCATCACAAGCCTAAGTATTTGTTTAAGTGTGCTAAGTGTGAGCCAAACTTGAAGAAGCTGTATGTTTTGGAGTTTGAGGTGATTATTGGAAGTTTAGCAAGTGGTTAGTAAAAATGAAAAAAGAAAGAGAGAAAAGCAATGGTAAAAAAGAAAAAAAAGTTTGAATGAATAAAGTTGTTAATGGAGTTTGTTAGAAGATGGAAGTTTGAGTTTTGATGGTTCCAGAGTCAGTGACCTTGTGTTTGCAAGTCGAGTCGGCGACTTGGCAAAGTCACTGACATAACCAACTGTCGAAGCGATCTATTTACGGAAGGAACGCACAGATCTTGTGCGTTTAATTGAAGACAGTTGCGTGTTCTATTTTAGGAGAAGATCATCAAAAGAGTGCTAAAATCAAGATGAAGATAATTGTGATTCTCCTAGAATATTTGAGTATGTGTACAATTGTTTATTTGGAAATATTTGTAAAAGATTAAGTGTATATTGTTTTCCTAATCGAATGGAAAATAATATACATGAGATCTCTCTTACCTTAGTTTAAATACTCTTGTGTTTAGGCTAATCGGTAGGACTTGTGAGCTTAATTTTCATATCGTGTGTGAGAAAGAAAGAGTGTGCTTGTGCGTGAGATTCGTACAAGTGGTGAGTCAAGAGATCTTAGGGCTAGCGTGAGATTGAGAGTGTGAGTGCAAAGGTAGAGCGTGGTTCAAGGGTGTGGGATTCATTCTTGTACACGGGAGAGCTTTGTAATCACTCAAGAAATCAATAGAGCGAGTCTAAGGACTCTTGAAATCCGACCAAGTGATAAACTTGGAAGGGAGTGGTTTTTCTCTAAGTAAACTAGTTGGTTTACGAAGAGTTTCCACTATACATCGCTTGTCAGTGACCATTGGTAACGTTTATTTTATTGTGTGTTTATTCCGCTGCTTTACTACTCAAAGTCGACGACTTCTTAGGAGTCGCCGACTCGTCCTAGTACTAACGATCCTACAGAGTTAAAGTTTGGTAGTGAAAAGGTAGTGAAAAAAAGGAGCAAGAAGAATGAAAAAAATCTTAAACTTGGTGTGTTGTTTGATTTGGTTAGTTTTTTCTTTCCCGAATTTAGTACCACAAGACCAAATAATTTCCTACTTTTTCCTCTTACCTTGGCCTCATTACAACCTAATAAAAGTTCTCTTGATTTATGTCATGTGCATTGTCCCAAGTGGTGGAGATTTAGGATTCTGATGCAAGCATATGGTAGAGGGTTTTCAAAGTTAAGATTTGAGCATTTATTGATTACCCTAAACACATTGAGAGTGAGTGAAACACATTTAACCTTGTGAGGTCTATGGACTAAGAAAGGCTTGTCTTGTTGACAATAATGATTATGCTATGATGGCACTCGTCTTTAATCTTTCCACTTGCATGATTATGAGAATTTGAACAAGTTGAGGCAAAATATCTTTTCTTGCACTTGTGGTTTAATTTTAAGTCTTGCTTGGGGACAAGCAAAGTTTAAGTATGTGGTATTTTGTATCATCTTGTTTTACATGATTTTGCATGAACATTTAGGATTAGATTTCCTTCTTTTATAGCTTAGGTTTTGGTCTTTTTGTATTGATTTTCATATTATTCATAGTACGGAGGTCTACACTAGTTTGTTTTGCTTTTATAGGTCTTTTGATGGTGTTTTGGAGTCTAATGGAGAAAAAGATATGAGGACAAGATCTTGGTGAAGCTTAAAGACCACAATTAACATTAATGAATGGAGATTTGAGGATTCCAAGAGCTTTCAAGAGTTGTGGATGAGCTATTACAAGTCAAAATTCAAGCTCAGGAGTGAATGAAGAGGTTAGAAGCCTTATCACGAGTCGTGGAGGCCCTCACGATCCAAGTCAAGCCAAAGCAAAGCAAGAATGTGCTCTCAGTCTCAG
Organism: Fallopia convolvulus; assembly: GCA_964016875.1. Classification (NCBI taxonomy): domain Eukaryota; kingdom Viridiplantae; phylum Streptophyta; class Magnoliopsida; order Caryophyllales; family Polygonaceae; genus Fallopia; species Fallopia convolvulus. Next base: position 54,551,382 of record OZ024721.1, read on the forward strand.
ACGACCCGTCACGGGTCGTGACAGCACATTGTGTGTGCCGGGAATTTGGGCTTTCTTACTTTTTTTTGGGCTCGAGTTGGTTTTATTTTTTGGATATCTTTTGACATTAGTTTTTATGACTATTTGCTTTTCTGATGTTCGTGTTTTTGGTCTAGTTTTAGGTGTCTTTCTTAGGTTGTTTAGTTTAATTTTGGTAAATTTTAGGGTTAGTTTTGTGTGTTTTTGGATAAGTTTGCATATTTTGTGAAAAGTATGGAAGCAACTCCGTTTTGTGTCTTTTTGTAGGTTTTTGAGTAGGAAAGGAGCACTTTTCAAGTGAAGTTGAAGTAAAGTGGTGGAAGGTGGAATGCATGGAAGAAGAGAAAGAAGATTGCATGGAAAGATCAAAGTTAAAGTGCAAGTTAAAGCCAAGGAAGAATTCGTAATAAGCCAAAACAGAGGCTCGTTAACGACCTGTGAGGGTCGTTACCGAGCTGTAAATTAGAGTTTTTGTTAAGGGATTCGGCAAGTGTCTACCGACTATGTGCAGGTCGTTAACGAGGTGACCTGTATCGGTAGAACGGCGCCGACTTTCGGAATTAATATCTTTTATCTTATTATCTTTTTAGTTTGGTAAGTTTTTATCTTATAGGTCTTTTATTAGATAGCTTTCTTAGTATACATACCCTTGTTGTAAGCCTAGACAAGGGGGAGATTCGATTAGTTTTTCTAGGAGAGAAATCGAGAGAGAGAAAAGTCGGGCTGTTTCCGATCGAGAGAGAGGAGAGGTTCGGTGATCAAACTCTTGTTTGTTGTTCTTGGTTGTTTTCGAATTCCACAAGTGATTGTAAGACGATATTCTTTCAATTTCAAGTAAGTTTCGCTTTTTAATGTTCTATTTGATTAAAGTTGTTTGCTTTGATTCAATGAAGAGTGAATAGTTTACTTTTCTAGGGTCGGGGTTGAAACCCAACATAGTTGTGCATGATTGAATGAATATGTTGATGTTTTGATTGCCTTCTATCCTTTGAATTGCTTGTTGTGCTTATGCTTAGACGAGAGTCGAATTAATTTGAGTTTTTAGCTTGATCGAAAAAGAAAGTTGTGAACTTGAATGTTGATATTGTTCGATAACGAAAGTTTTGAGCTTTGGATTCAAAACAAGTAATAAATTATGAAAGTTGATTGATTTGCTTGTTTAGTCAACGAAAGTTGATAGATTTATCTTTAAAGGCATGATCTTTATCTTCATATGAGTTTATATGCATAGCTATGTTGTGGTAACCCTTGTCCTAGAGCTTTTTATCCATTGAATTTCTTAAGTTTTGCATTCGATTTCACTCGTTACCGAGGCATTTGGATTGGTACCGAGCCTGCACTTTCATTCGTTATTTGTTTTGTTTTCAGTAGAATTCTAGGTTCGTTAACGACCCTGACAAGGTCGTTAACGAGGTCTGTTGTAGCTGTTTTTGCTTTGTTTCTTTGTTTTTATAGTTGGTAAACAGACAACCTTGCTTCCCGTGGACGATCCTCACTGCTATACTCATCGGGGTCTTGACTACAAATTTTATTTGTTGTTGAGTTAAATCTGCCCTACAACACTTTCAAGTTGGGATTTTTGCTATTTTGGATCTACTTTTTTTCTTTCAATTAAATTCCTAATAAGTTTCTCTATCAATATTGCTTTTGTTTCTATTCCATGTTTAATTTTATTGCTTTGATTATCTATTTCAATATGCTAGGCTATACTTTATAGTTCTAGGTTGGGTTGATCCCAACAATGTGAAGCGGATCAAAATCAATACATTTTGTTTGAATTGAATTGGAAACTAATATGATTTGATTCTAGGGGCTTAATCTAATAGGTTTAAACTTGTTAGAGTCTTGTTTAGATTGTGCATCGAGAGGTGGTGGTCTAAGTAAGTAAACAAAATAGAGAGAACTTATCGAGAGATGGTTGTTTCTATTTGGAGAAACTAGAATTGAACTTGGAATTAGTTTCTCATGTGGTTAATTGTCATATAACTTCTAGGTATTCGAGTTAAATTTGATGCATCACGAGAGTGGGACAAGTTTGGTTTACCATCTAGATTTTTAAGTGCTTAAAGGGTTTCTATCGGTTTTATTTCGTCACGAGACTGGGTTCTTAATTTGATAGAAGTATATTAAGTTAAACTTTGAGAGAAGTTAATTTATGACATTAGACATTAACCTTTATAACAAAAATATCCAACTCAGCTTAGGTAGGAGTGAGATTCAAACTTCGTGGATCAAAGTTGCGGGGATTCATTTTCTTGAAACTTTGCATTCTCATATATTTTTACATCGCTATTTACTTGTTTTAATTGCTTTCTTTAGTTAGAAATTACTTCACAATTATTATATTTGGCTTAGGAACTGGTTTCTAGAACTTACTAAAATAGAAATAATCACCGTGATTCGATCCTGATCTAATTCTACAATCAATCTCGTATTCTTGCGAATGTGTGGGAAACCATCACTTCAAATTTTAGCGTTGTTGTCAGAGTCGAACCCAGGTCCGTGTGACAGGTGTGTAACACTTTCCAAACAATTGCTTTGTTCTAAAAATAAACGAGTACATTAATATAATCGTTTATCTTTGTTCTCTGACATAATTATCTTAACTGATTCTCGGGATTTGATTACATCCATGGGAAGTAAAACAGTTTCATGCATTTATCCAACATAGTGTAAATATGTGTATTTTCCTGAGACACACCTAGCTTTTAATCCATATGTCCTTCAACTTTGTTCATCTCTTCTCGATCTTCTATTGAAATTTGGTTCACTTAACATAATTGGTTTAAGCGCGGAATCAGACTCGTCCTAGAAACCACTTGGGAGGACTTGCATAGTCAAACCGTTTTACTTTTAATTAATTAATTTTTAATATGGAAAGAATTCGATGTACCAGATATATTTCGTAGATCGAGAGGCCGAATAATCGAACCGTTATTTTGTGCTTGTATTCAAAGAAACTTTTATTTATTATTAGCAAAAAACAAAACTTTTATTAAAAATCATATCGAAGGTTAAATAACATTTTTTTTGGTAAAAAAAGGTTAAATAACATAATTGGTATAAATAATAATAAAAAAATCTCACGCAATTGTACCTGCCAAGTACTCCTCCTGTACTCACATGACCTTTCAGTGTCCTACCCTCCCCCTCTTTCCCTCCTCATCTCCAAGTTTTTTCCCTTTGAATTTACGGAATACTCCTATTATTAACAACAACAACAAAAAAAAAAAAAAAACACATCGCCCCCGTTATATAAATACCCACCGCACCCCTAATCTTTCTTCCCCACACTTTACAGTTCTCAATTCTCAACTCTCACTTCTCAATTTTCAATTCTCCCTCTCTCACTCACTTTCCGATCACCATAATTGAGATGAGGCATCTGATAAGGCGATTCTCCCGCGTCGCCGACTCCTCCGCCTCCGCCACACCAACGACGACGTCGTACTGCCTTCTCAGATCGGAGACTCTGAACTCCCCGAGGAAGGCCGCGTCCGGCGGCCGAAGGAAGCGGCGGACGGCAGTGCCTTCTGGACACATTCCGGTGTACGTAGGGGAGGACATGGAGAGATTCGCCGTGAGCGCCGATCTGCTCAACCACCCGATCTTCGTCCAGCTTCTCAATCGCTCTGCTCAGGAGTACGGCTACGACCAGAAGGGGGTCCTCCACATCCCCTGCCACGTCGTCGTCTTCGAGCGTGTTCTCGACGCGCTTCGCTCTGGCGTGGCCGCCGACGTCCTCGATCGCATTGTCGACCAGATCTGATCAAGTTGTTTTGGTTCAATTGTAAATAGACGCAGAATTTCTGTTTTCTGTTTTGTTTTTCCCTCTCTTTTTTAATCTTCTTTTTTTCAATTTAATTTGGAATCCATTTTTGGGGCCTCGTTGCTGGTGTAAAGCGGTGGTTGTGATTTGTGAACTCGACGTGATCGATACAGCAGCTCACGGAAGAACAGAGTACATTTTACTGTATTTAGTTTAGTTATAATTGCAGTGATAATCTCGATTGTAAATTCTTTTGCTTATTTCTTACATCTCAAAGCTTTCGATTGAACGTAAGTTGAAGGACATTTGGGTAATTGGGTTAGGTGTGTCCGAGGGAAATGCACATATTTATGCTATGTTGGATAAATGAATGTACCAATAAGTTAGGTCAATAATATAAAAATATACATGCTATTAAATCTAATCAAATTCCAAGAACTTTCGACCAAAAAAATTAATAAAATCAAATTTCTGTGTTAGTTAGGTACCAAAAATTAGTTAGAGTTTTCCAACTAGTTGCGAAAACTTATATAAACACTATTTGTTTGACACAAAAAAACTAACAATTAGTTGTAAAACTAGTTTTTTTAAAGAAGCTATCTTTTGCACTAGTTTTTAGTAGTTTATCGAATTAAAAAAATAATTATTTCCTAAATAAGAATAGCCCTATTATAAAACACTACACCATTCTGCAGATTTAGCGACCATATTTTAGCGACCACGGAATATGGTCGCTAAATAGCGACCATATGGTCGCCAATGGTCGCAAATCTGGACGTCAAAACAAGGGAAAAAATAAAACCAAATTAGCGACCACATGGTCGCTAAAATGGGCGACCACATGCTCGCTAGACCTTTATAGTCGCAAAAAGTGCGCGGGGTAATTTCCCGCCAGCATGTAGCGACCATATGGTCGCTGAAGTTTGCGACCATATGGTCGCTGACTTGGTCAGATGTTTTGGCGCGACACATCTATTTTGGCGGGTAATTTCCCGCGTTTTTGGCGACCACTTGGTCGCTAAAAACAGTAATTGGTAAAATTCCCGTCATTTCAACATATATTGCATTCTCATTCCGCTAAAAAATGCACTCTCATTCCGCTTCAACACAACTTCACTCTCATTCCACTGTCTTCCAAAATATTCACAAAAGAGAGAAAAAATCAACCACAACTGTGAATTGATTCTAGGAAGAAATTCCGTCAAATTTTATCGACATCCTCACTAAAGGTATGTATTTAAATCTTATTCCTAATTTTTCATTCCGTCATTATATTGTTTTAGATAAATATTGACGGTAGAAAGCTTTCGTTTATATATTTATAAGAGATTGTATTACAGAATTTTACCGCAAATAGCAATTGGTTATGTTGTAAATGTGTGTTCTGCTGTTCTGAAGTTGGCGACCATATGGACACTAATTAGCTACCATATGGTCGCTAAATGCATAGCAGCGACCATATGGTCGCTAATTAGCGTCCATATGGTCGCTAAATAGCAATTGGTTATGTTGTAAATGTGTGTTCTGCTGTTCTGAAGTTGGCGACCATATGGACGCTAATTAGCTACCATATGGTCGCTAATTGAGTAGCAGCGACCATATGGTCGCTAATTAGCTACCATATGGTCGCTAAAAGCAGTTGAATTAATTTAATTGTACTCTTATTTTGAAATGCAGGAAGGAAAAAATGCGTGAGTGGATGTATGTGCGTAATATAGATGGTTTTTTGAACAACGAGTTTTTAGCTAGCGTAGAGCAATTTCTGGAATTCTGCAAATCTATGCCGTCCTATAACCCATCCGAATTAAGGTGTCCGTGTCGGAGGTGCAAGAATAAGAAAATGAAATCTGTGGATGATGTGTATTATCACCTTGTTAAGGAAGGTTTTGTTCCGAACTATTACCATTGGGTTTCGCACGGGGAGACAGATGAAAGGTTCGCTGCATTGTTGGCCGAGTCTAGACAGCATGAAGGCTGTAGCAGTTCTGATCCAGCACCACCATTAAATGGTGGGAATGATAATCGAATGGAACAGATGGTGTATGATGGTTTTAATTATGGCCGAAGTGATTACACTGTTGAGGATCCCGTGTAGAATGCGGATATAATGCATGAGCAAGGGGAGCAATATTTCAATGAAGTGCCCAATCCCGATGCACAGCGTATGTACGACATGTTGTCGGCCGCAAATAGGCCTTTGTGGCCTGGATGTGATATGACGCAGTTGGAGGCTGCGACTGAGCTACTGAGCCTAAAGTCTAAGCTAAGGATGACGGAGCGCGGATATGACATGATCTCGGATTTTTGCGGACGCGTTTCTCACCCGGAGACGACATTACCAGCCACGTTTTACGACACGAAAAAACTGGTTGAGGGTCTCGGTCTTCCTTACGAGATGATTGATTGTTGTCCAAACTCTTGCATGATATATATTGGGGTGCAGATGCAGAATACGCGGCATGCAAGATATGTGACTATCCTAGATGGAAGGAAGGCAAGACAAAGCCCATTCCCTATTCTCGTATGTTTTACTTGCCAATAACTCCACGGTTGCAGAGGTTGTACGCATCTGTGATGACTGCCGAACACATGAGATGGCATGCAGAGCACGCACAAGATGGGGTGATGAGACATCCTTCAGATGCAGAGGCATGGAGGCACTTCAATGCTGTGTGGCCAGATTTTGCAGCAGAAACACGAAATGTGAGACTAGGCTTGTGCACGGACGATTTCAATCCGTTCAGGGCGTCCGAGCGCCAGTACTCATGTTGGCCTGTGATTCTGACACCCTACAACCTTCCGTCGTCGATGTGTATGCGAGAAGAGGTTATGTTTTTGACGGTTATTGTACCTAGACCGAAGAGCCCGAAGCAGAAGTTGGATGTCTACTTGCAGCCGTTGGTAGCCGAGTTGAAGGATCTGTGGCTGAATGGGGTGTGCACATACGATTCTTGGAGGAAGCAGAATTTTGTGTTACGTGCAGCTGTAATATGGACTATTAGTGACTTCCCCGCATTTTCGATGTTGTCTGGTATGTTGTTAATTTTACATATGCTAATCAATTTGAAACTATTATATATAATAATAATGCATATATAAGATTTGTGAAATTTAATTAATGTGTGATACAAAATATATGTTTGTGTAGGCTGGAGCACTTCTGGGAAATACGCGTGTCCTTATTGCATGGAGGACACTGATGCATTTTATCTAACACATGGACACAAAATGTGCTGGTTCGATTGTCATAGGAGGCTTACAGAACCTGATCATCGCTTCCGAAACAACAAGACTGATTTCAAAAAAGGTAGACGGGAGCGTCGTGGTCCCCCGGTAATTCGTGATGGATACGAGATATTAGACCAGATAAACAATATGGGCTTGATGAAGATAACTGAAGTGGGAGCTGAGGAGCACAATGCCGCGGTCAGTAGAGGTTCGGGTTGGAAGAAGAAAAGCATTTTCTGGGACCTACCTTCCTGGCCTAGTCTGCTGGTAAGACATAATTTAGATGTCATGCACATTGAGAAAAATGTCTTTGATAATATTTTCTTCACCATTCTCGATGTTCCGGGGAAGTCGAAAGACAAGCGGTCGGCTAGAAAGGATATAAAGGAATTGTGCAAGCGTCCGGAGTTGGAACCTGATGAGGAGGACAATAGGTACTCAAAGGCTTGCTATGCACTAGATCGTCATGAAAAACAAGTGCTTCTAGATTGGTTGAGATCCATAAAATTCCCGGATGGCTACGTCTCCAACTTGAGCCGTTGCATTGACTTGCACAAGCTTAGGCTCTTTGGGATGAAGAGCCATGATTGTCATGTGTTCATGCAAAGGTTGATGCCTGCTGCTTTTCGTCCATTTCTTGATGACAAAGTATGGGAGCCCATAGCTCAGCTAAGTGTGTTCTTTAGAGACTTGACGTGTTACGAGCTGAAGCTTGAGGTGGTTATGCAATTGCACAAGGAAATACCAATAATTTTGTGCAAGCTGGAGCGCATCTTCCCCCCTGCGTTATTTGATTCAATGGAGCACTTGCCTATTCATCTGCCACGGGAAGCTTTACTTTGTGGCCCTGTCAATTACAGATGGATGTATCCAGAAGAAAGGTACGTACAGTTGTATGCAGTTGTTCAGTTTTGGATTCATATAATGAACTTGTATAATAAATATTAATGGTTTTGAATGTATATCATGTAGGCTCTTAAAAAGGCTGAAGGCCTCAGTTGGCAACAAAGCCCATGTTGAGGGGTCAATTTGTAGTGCCTATCTCGTTAAGGAGACGTCCACATTCTGCTCGTATTATTTTAGCTCACATGTGGCGAGTACTCATATGGATAACGCCCGCAACGTCAGTTGCACACTTCCAGTTGGGGTTGATCTGGGCGATTTGTCTATTTTCACAACAACTGGTCGAACCTTGGGTAGCAGATCAACTGGTCGTTTCCTCACAGATGATGAATTCCATGTGATCCAAACTTACATTCTCATGAACTGCGTCGAAGTGGAACCCTATATTGAGTATGTTTCTATAATCTCAACTAAAGTTGGTTCGATATATATATATATATAAAGTATGTATTTCATTCAATTACTCTGTCGTAGGTACTATTTGACAAACTTCGTGCGGTCGTCAAATCCAACAATAACCGATGATCAAGAGAAAAACATTTTGGAAAGACACTTTCGCCTCTGGTTTTACTCCCATGTAAGGATTTCTTATATTAATTTCTATTTAGTTTCAAAATGTACATGTGTATGTTGAATCCGAAATTGTATATACATGCTGATTTAAAATTGCAGGCCGACAGTACGGCAGTTACAGATCCTAACATTGCAACACTTGCTTGTGGACCCTCTAAAAAAGTGAGGACATATCCTGGTTACTTTGTCAATGGTTACCGATTCCACACGAGGGCACACGCATCAACCAGGGCCACTGACAGTAGTGGAGTTTGTGTTCTAGGACAAAGCTTCGACACCGACGAGGAGGACTTCTATGGTGTGCTAGAGGAAATCATGGAGTTGCATTACCTATCTCCAACCGTAAAGCGCCCTATTGTCTTTAATTGTTCGTGGTATGACACTAGAAGTCGTGGAGGAACACGCATTCACCCTCACCTCAAGCTTGTCGATGTTCATCGACATAAAATGTTGAGAACAAAAGATCGTTACATATTAGCACATCAAGCCACTCAAGTTTATTTCCTCGATTACCCAAGGGTGAGGCGTGCAGATGCTGAATGGAGAGCGGTCTGTAAAGTGAAGTCATGAGTGTGGCCCGATGAAGGTACGTGCGTAGACCCTCATGAGAGTGGGTCCAGGGGCGTTGCCGTTGAGGAGGCATTTCAACATGATTCTTCCCTTCCACGAGTTATCGACGACAGTACACAAGATAATTATCCACTTGGTCCGTTAAACGACCCAAACGGAGAGGATCATGTCGTTGAGGATCAAGAAGAGACGTCTACTGAAACGTCTGAGGGTGAGTTTGAGAGTGAGACGGATACAGATGAGGAAGACATGTAATCAGAATACTACTATTGTTTTAATTTGTCATTCACTTTTATGATAACACTATTGTTTTAATTTGTCATTCACTTTTCTGATAACACTATTGTTTTAATTTGTCATTCACTTTTCTGATAACACTATTGTTTTGCCATTCACTTTTTTGATAACACTATTGTTTTGCCATTCACTTTTCTGATAACACTATTGTTTTGCCATTCACTTTTCTGATAACACTATTGTTTTGCTATTCACTTTTCTGATAACACTATTGTTTTGCCATCCTTTCCAACCATAAAAGGAGATAACCATCTCCAATGCTGAAATACCTTCCAAGTGAAAACTCCCCATCTTCACCTGAAGCTCATCCTCACCTCAAATCCGACCTAAAACTTCCTTCCTCAAATGGCTCAAAGTAGGAGAGCGTGTACCAGGCGAACGACCGCATTAGCTCCTGCATTCATCAATTTCTCCATTGTGCGTGTGCGTGGGGATAGGGAGACAAGGACCGAATGGAGCGCCAGACCAAATCTCCAATTAAGAGAAGTCATCAATGATTGGAAAGTAGCTCCCGGGGGAGCGCCACCAGGTTTTAGCCGTTTTTTCTTGAACGGCGACGACATCACTGATCGTATTGCAGCTAGGGAAACGGTTGTGCAGCTTCGCGTGATCCAAGGTGTTGAGATCCGGGCGGTTTATATTCCACGTACAACATGAGAGTCCGTTAATTGTAGTTGTTTGTTTATGTTTCCCTTCACTTTGTGTTGTTTGATTTAGTTGTTTGTCACTTCGTTTAATGTACGTACTTAGATCGCAAGCTAGTGTTTGTAACTTGGTTTCGTTTGGAACCAATGAAGTTGTTTGTAACTTGGTTTCGTTTGGAATCAATGAAATTATTATCATTTACCATATATTCCGATGTTACTAAGACGGATTGTAGTTGGATGTGCCAAATATTGTTGATAGATATAGCGACCATATGGTCGCTAATTTACAACATGATCGTGCACTTTTGCGCACGATCGTGCGCCTTGAACCAGAGAAAGGCGTCCCCCGTGCGTTTTTTTGCCACAATTAGCGACCATATGGTCGCTATATCTAAAATTTTAGCTCGAAATTTGGGTTTTTAGCGCGTAGTTTGATGGCACCACGTGGGGAGAATTCTGAAAATTCGATTTAGCGAAAAAACGAAATTTATGGCGCCACGTGGGGGGAAATCTGAAAATTCGATTTTTAGCGAAATTTTTTGATTTGCGACCATATGGTCGCGAAAAACAATTAGCGAATTTAGCGACCATATGGTCGCCAGGTGGTGCATGGCCCACCTTTTAAATTTTATCGACATTTTGCGACCATATGGTCGCTAACCCTAGATAAGAAGGAGAAAGGGCGTTCAGCTTCGTCATTTCCGCCTTCTCCGTCTTCTTTCCTCTTTCGAGATCCCGAGCACCTCGCCGCCTCCGACCCGCCTCCTGCGCCTCCTCTGCCCTCCTCGACCCGCCTCCGACCCGCCGTCGCCCACCTGCGCCTCCTCTGCCCACCGACCCGCCTCCTCTGCCCTCCTCCGACCCGCCTCCTCCGACCCGAGTTCCGCCGCCTCCTCCTCCTCACCGTCCGACCCCGACCGCCACCTACTCCCCGCCATAAAGGTACGTAGTTGGTTGATTTTTTGTAGTTGTTGTAGATTTTGATATTTATTTTATTGTTGTT